>JASAMW010005942.1:0-44684 GCA_030247985.1 Epsilonema sp. ZAB3_2 | reverse complement strand
GGTGGGTAATCGGGGACAATTCCGACCATGATTAGGCAAAAGTTCCAACCTTCGGGGGGGGGGGGGGGCGGGAGCGAGGATACAGATGTTACAATACAAAAGTGCCTATTGAGAACAGAACAGTGACCGTAAAGTATGGGGAGATAAGGGGGAAGCTGCTGGTAAATATTTTGCACGTAAATTACGTATGTACAAATACTATGTGATTTCCGAAATTGCCCCACGTTTCCCGAATGGCAGACGATTCAAAATTGTCACTCCCCTCCTCTGAACCACACTTCATGATCGTCTTTTTCAACTCGTTTTGAGTTTAGAGGCGTGTTTTAGAACTAGAAGTGTAGGCAACATGCGCCAAAATAGTGTCACGTTTTGGAGTGTTTTTGTGCTTTCCGTTGCCAAGCCGTAATCCAGTAACAATGATGTTTCAAAGCCATATGATTTTAGCATGGATACTGTGCTATATACTGTATTGTACTATACTGTACGTATGCTTCATTTCACTGTGGCGTACCGCGTACGGTACCTACCTACGTATGTATAGTGTGAGCCGAGCCCATGCTACGCATATTGCATGGTTGTCTTCATTTGATCGTAATCTTTTCCCATCTGTTTTGTTCCAGGAAGACAAGCAGCCTGCCAACTTGCTGCTTCAACCGCGCATAACTCAAGCTGCTAAGCAACAACCGAACAACGCACCGAGTGCTAGCAGTCCCGCATGCATCAATTCTTCTAGAAGGCAGCATCACGCGTCTGCCCGTCCCTTAAATCCCCGAGGACCGCCACCGTCTGCCAGTAAAACGAACAAATTTCTTCTGCTACAGTCGGGCTCGAATTCCATTTCTGCCGGCGCCACCAGTCTGGCTTACAAGAAACGCTCGTCCCTTGTCGCGGCTCTTAATAATAATTCTGGTGCTTCATTAGCTAACAGGAGAAGCAATGAGTTTGCCCATCCTCCTCCACCTCCATACAGGACTGGGCCTACCTTTGTACACCCGGAGGACCAAAATCCGCCATCTTGCTGCGATCTGGATGAATTGAGATTGTTTTTGAAGGAGGAAGGAGGAGGAAAAGCTCGCAGACCGGCTATAATTAGAAACTGCAGCTTACAAGGAGGCAGCTCGTACGAGAGTTCGAATGGATCAACAAGAAACAAGGGCTACAGTCAGGACGAAAATCATGGACTACTGCCAAATAACGACAGGAGTTTCCTGACTCTGAAACCTGCTGCGTCAGAACAAGCTCTTAATCTGCAGAGCGATTCGACTGCAGTTCGAGCGAAGCGTTCAATAGCGTCGATTGCAGTAAATTCACCAGCCGGCGGCTGTGGCGGTCCGTTGAATCTCGGCGTGACGACGAACCCGGAGCTGGTTCGAGTCTCGGGTGGGGGAGGAGGAAATAACCTGGACAAAATCGCGCACCTGCGCCAGTCGAAACGCAAGAAACCTTTGCAAAAAGTCGCCGACTTTTTTACGCCGCCCGCCACGCGGCGCGTCGACTCCCCGCCATTGGCGGCGGAGGAATCGTCGTCCGCCGCCGCTAATTGGTCGACGAGATTCAGCGACTTCTCTGATTCGCTGAGGAATCGCCTCTTCTCCGTCGTATCCAATGAGAAGCCGGGGATTCTGCGAAGATCGCATACTTTGGCGTCGCTGATCATCCCTGGCGTAGGAAACAGCACCACTGGTCAAACAACTGCACAAAAAAAGCCTCCTGTTTCTTCTGAGGCAGAATCGATTACGATGGAATCTGCGACTGGGGTAGAGGCTACAATTCGACGGGAAAAGCTTCCAGGAAGAATCGCTACAATTCAAAACAGCCTAGACCAACCTCTGACCTCCCCTCCTGTTGGACAATTCACAAGGGTCAACAGTTTACCCGTTACTCCGCTTAGGAAACAACCCAGTCGGGATGGGGAGGTGGAGGAAAATAACCCGGTGGACAACAACTATGATGGACAACGGATTTACAACGTGCGACAAGTTCTGTCCAAGGTAAACAAAACGCATCATGGAGTATTTGGGCGTATTTTGTTATTTTGGGCCAACCGGAATTTTATTTGGCTTTTTTATTTATTCGGCGTGCATGAGCGATTTGTGCGCGCATCTGTTTGTTTTTCGGACCGGTCGGTGGACATTTTTGTGCCGTCATGATCGATCATGCTTGCACTTTTTACATCTGCCAACTGGTCTGCCCAGGTGTGAAGCCGAGGTGTGATTTGAATGCGTCCAGCTAGTACAAACATTGTTTTGTGCAGCTGTGTGCTTGAGAGAGAAATAATGGCTACCTAACTTTTGCAGAACCATTGCCCAGCGTTTATTTTGGCTTTCGACTCTAAAACAGTACAACTACAAACAAGCTGCTGGGTGTACATGTGCAATACCGTGTACATACGGTACGTTGCGTTGTGTATGTTATGTACAGTATTAGGTACATACAAAATGCCCTGAAACGCAGGGTGAAGCTGCTTCTGTCCACTCAGCTACACACCAGGTTGCCTATTAAAATTAAATTTTAATTTTAATATAATATAATATACTATTAAGGCTGTCATTTTAATTTTAATATAATATAATATACGATGACCAGGGGTATTTTAATTTAAATTACTAATACTACTAATTTTACTATAGATACAGTACTAAAATTTGCAGTACTTTTCAGCAAGTGCTTCTGGGAAACAACTAACACAGTTGTGCAAAGTCTACACGTGGTGATGACACCTCTCAGGCAATGGAATATCAGCACATTTTCTCCAACAGACTGCAGCTCCTGTAGATAGAAAGTATTGTACTAGTACTGCATTATTAAAATTAATTTGACTATAGTAGAATTAATTTTACTAAAAAATAGTAAAATTAGACTATTTTAATTTAAATTACTATAAAATACTATAAGGCAGACGATTTTTATTTTAATATAATATAATATACTTAGTAAAATTAAAATTGGTCAAGTTAGCAATTAAAATATGATAATTTTAATAAAAATAGGCAACCTGGGCTACACAATGAGCTGTTCGCACTTTTCCGCTCTCTCTCTGTCTTATGTCACCCCACGCCCACATTCAACATCTGATTTTAACCCCACCGGTATTCCCCCTCCGTCCTTCACTAAAATGGGAAAATTTCGACGTAATTTTGTCTTCTACCGGTATGTATAAATCCTTCACACCTTTCTTGTTGTTCCGCCCTTATCCCTATTTCTCAGCGTAAGGAGCGTGAAGTGTGTAAAGAACGGAATACCGAGTTTTTGTTGGGGACCCATATTCGAGTTCAGTGGGTCAAAGAGAAAAGAATACGAAGGGTGTCCATGCCTGTCAGGACCGTTTTGGCACTTCAGTGTGTGTGACAGACAATATATTTTCTTTCATTTGTAATTTTATCGCGTAATTGACTGAGTTTCCTTTGTCATGATCCGTGATGTAGGATTCAATAATAATCATTTGGAACGCATGTGTCTTTATGTCAATAATAATAATAATAATAATAATAATAATAATAATAATAATAATAATAATAATAATAATAATAATAATAATAATAATAATAATAAACAGACATTACTGTATGTGCTGTATGTACATACATATACGTACTTATGTATGCGTGAAGATGACTGACATTGCCGGTAATTTTTGATTAGGAAAAAATGCGTTACCTACCGTATTGTACCGTTTCTTCAAAATTAAATTTTAAAATTTATAGTTATTTCAAAATGTTTTTCTGAACAAATTCTTTGACCTTGCCGGTGGTCGCTTTCCTTACGTAACCCCATCCTTCAATCAATCGACTCAATGTGTTCACCATTCGTATCCCTTCTTGCGTTCCTAAATAATGAACCCCTAGAGTTAGAGATGATACAACGACCTTCCTGGATGCCAAATTTCCTTTCAATATCCGTATAAAATCCGCCCTGGAATTTTACCTTATCCCTCCTCCTTTCTTTATACGTACACTATAAATCTATGTTATGTACATACCTTAGATTGGGGATGTAGTGGAACAACTACGTAGGCATCTCGCACTTACTCGTGTGTGGTGAATATCTTCAAGATTTCACTTTACTAGAAAATCTATTGTTGTCTCTCATCCTTCCCTATCCTACTCCTCCTCTTTTCATCTTATCGGTGACGAAGCTTTGCGACAAAAGAATGGATGCCGATTCACCACTCTACTTTGTACTATGTGCGTCTTGCATGTACTACTGTGTGTATGCAATGTTTAAGGCCCGGTTCGCTCCAGCCAGCCGGTACAGGCAGATCGGGCGGTACTGAGGTGAAAGGCCCACTTTACTCTTCTTACTTTACTTTAGTTTCCTCACATACTGCTAAGTGGCAGTGTCTTCTTCTTAACTTCGGTCGACGGCGTTCGAAAAGGATCGCGACCTACATATCTTAAAACTTGTGTACTATTTTTGTATTCGTTCTATCGCCTTTCTTTCGAGAGATCCCACTGAAATCCCACTTAACCGCATACCGCAACAACCAGCAGGCAACGACGACAAAAAATCGCCGCCTCTGTCCGTTCTTTTCTTTCTTGGATGATAAGAAGAATGCGCGTTGACGAAGGTGACCGCGCGTACCGCGGCGACAGGCACCCAGTGGCCGAACGCGAGCCAACTGCTGACCTCGGCATATTATCCCGTCTAAAGTCGACAATCCTCCGAGAGCCGCATAGTCAAATCCGTCGTCACTGCCAAGCAAAGTTTCTTTTATCCGGCGAGTTAGTATTGGACTTATCTTTCTTCTTCTCTGATGAGGTGGCACATGGCTCTGTTGACTTTTCGGCTTTTTGGATCAATTTTTTGTGAAAGACGAATCGGCACAGATGTGCGTCTGGAAAATTTTCTTACAGCCCAACAAAATGCAGCAGTCTGTGAGCATTTGTGAGCATTCTTTGACCATCTGTGCAAAGTTTGCTTCTGCATATTGGCCTAAAGTGGACATGTACGTACATTCTGTCCCCGAAGGGATGTTCCCAATGACTGGGTTTTCTACGATGGAGTACTGTACGTAGGTGCCAAAATTTGGCTGCTTTGAGCTTGGAGAAAGATATGCAGAACAATATGGACGACCGTCAATCCTACGTTAATTAGCATTTAACATTTTCGAGCTGAAAAAACGCCTGTCTGCGATCATGCGTCGACATTCTGCGGATTTTACGCGAGCACCGCGCAACCACCGACGGCGCAGCTCCTTGAAGGAGATTCCATTTCGCGCTTTCTGCATCCTTTGCCCCTACCGGTGCCAGCAGTACAACCTGGTAAGCAAACATACTGTAAAGCTTCGTGTATAACCGCTGGGGGGATAAAAATTGTTAGTCACCGAGTCGAGGGGGATTATACGCGAGGTTATACACGAGACCAAGAAAATCGGGTTATACACGAGACCAAGCAAAATGTGTCAAATCAGCACCAACATGCTTATTTTGCTTTATTTGAGCGTTTTACACGTTTTACAAATTTTTATTAGAGGGGGAGGAGATAAAAATCATTAGTCACCAAATACAGTAGGGGGTTATACACAAGGGGGTTATATTCGAAGGGGTTATACGCGAAGCTTTACAGTAATTGACTCTGCTTGCTTTTTCATTTGAGTGCGTAAGAGCTAATATCCTGCAATATCCGGTATGTTGAGCCGAACTTATTGCTTTATTGCGTAGAAGACACCACATACGTGCATGTAGAGTGGTAAAATGTGCGGCCGCATACAAAACGAGTTGGGTATAATACGCCTTCTTTTTCCTTCTCGATTTCTGCAACAGGTCATATCAAATTGGTGCCCTCAATTTCTAGTCGAGAAAAAGAAACGAGCAAAGAATTTATGACAGCGTCTCGTAAGTGCAGCAATATAAATGTTGCACGCGCGTCCGAAATAAAAAGTTCCTTCTGCGGTACAGATCGGTGACAATTTTTCACGCGCCTCGCTGACCTTTCGCTCGATTTAACCCATCGAGCATTTTCGACATATCGGCGAAAGTGGAACAGAGAAGACAGTTATGACTTTTTCCTGTCCCTATTCTTTACCGCCATCGAGTGTGCCAGATCATTTATTTTATTTGATTGCCGAAGTTTCGAATGCGTATACTGCTGTCGACTTACGTGCACGTACCGTAGCCTGATCGATGCCGATTGTGAACGTTCTTGCTGCAGATTTCTACCTACAGTTCTTTTTCTGATTGAATATTGTCGGTTCAAGTTTCAAATTGAATTGCGGCTCGACATCTCAATTTTCCACAGTATTTTGAAAGTGCTCAGTGTGTTTGGGAGAGCAAGTGGTTAGCGTGCGACAATAAATTTGTTCTGTCGCTAATTCTGTTAGCTACTCACGCTTTGTGTGGCTGGAGCTAAACAAAGAGAAAAAGGTGCGAAGCTTCGACTTAGCTTTTTCTGCTTTCGCTTTGAATTCTCGGCTTCCAAGCGGCGAGAAAAATTCGTGCGAGCGTGCGACTTGAAGTGGTCGAAATTTAAGACGATCCACCGCAAAGACCGCATCAATTTAAAGGGCTCTTCTTCGCCCTACCATACACATGTATACGGTAGTGTGGAGCGTGCAAAACAGAGAGTCCTTGAAGGTGTCAAATTATTGTTGGTGGCGACGCTATTGACAACGCTATCTTTAACCTCTCTGGCGACAACTAAACTACCCGTAAAACTCTGATGTGGAGAAGTGTACTGAAGGTTGAAATTTTGGCGGATGGCAATCTTCGACCCGTAAGTTTGTTGTTTCATCCGGCAATTGTAATTGCTCGCCGTTCCGCACGCGGCAACATAACGCGTGGCAGTGACGCGTGTAAAAAATGTGCGACAGCTGCGCAGATTGTAAAGTAATCCCTGTAAAGTCTGGCGGCAGTACTGGACAGAAAAACTGATGTCGGAATAAGCTCTCGGCAAAGCTTTGAACGAGCTGACAGCCGCCTTAAAGCTCTGAACGGTGGAGTGTAATGTAACATTGTGTCTGTTCATGTACATTTTTAAAAGTGCAATAGTGAGAACGAGGCAGAGATTAGCACGAGAGTTGTGATTATTATTTGGGCATACCTGACTGTGCTAAGGTGGCACGACTACTGGGTGAGCTCAGGCGCTTCGCCTATAGGTATTTATTGATACACATTCTTACTGTATGTACGGTACGTATGTACCGTAATTACGTACGTACATACGTGGTATTTGCCTCATGGCAAGCGTAAAGCGATACCTTTATTTTTTCCAGGTAAGTGAAGAATTCTACTCACTGCCCTCCGAAGAGGAGCTCAACGGAGGAGTCGATCCAGCCGTCCTGTGCCGACAGAAAAATTACCACTCGACCACCAGCGCGGTTCGCACGGAATACTCAACAAGCGGCCAAAAGGACGGCACAGTTGCATTTCGCCCATCCTGCTCCGAAACCTACTCCTCATCTAGTATTACTGCAGCTCCCGGTGTAAATCAAACCAGAAACATCAATTATCCGGGGTCACAGCAATTGAACGCTGCCAATAGCTTTGGAGAGTTCGACCGAGGACCGTCAAATTTCGAATCTCAAGTTGATCAGGTACAGAAGTGGATTTGACGTATTTTGAGACGACAAAACAATTCTAATAAAAACTGGCGGGGTAGATTTACGGTAGCGCTTTTTTTAGGCCTTTTTGTTGTGCATTTTTATTCGTTCACTCTGTGTAGTCGCCCTTTATACATGGTACAACTGGCAGTTGTTTTTCATATTTTCCTCCTAGAATCGAAAACAAATTGGCGTAAATTTTTTTCCAAATTCAGCGTTGCCTCAAATCCTAGCTAATTTTTGCGGCCTCTTTATCCAGTATTCGACGACCGAAATAAGGTTACTACTGCGTTCCTGTCGTGATCGTCTAGTACTGTATAGGGTACTTTGGGGTAAACCCGGACACGGGGGTAAACCCGGACACTTACATACTGTAGTAGGTAACATCTCAGCAACCATAAAGATTGAGACAAAGAAGTATTCTACCAATCGATTCCTTGAACTCTCCTCTTTCAAATGAGCTACAATGTTCATCATTTGCTAATGAACCGGCAAGTTAGATTGTGTCCGGGTTTACCCCATAGTACCCTCGTACGTCATACAGCAATCTCGCGTCTAACGACATGATGCCATTTTGGCAGATCTGTCTTCCAAGGAAAAATGGGAATTGATTCGGACCTAGAGGAACTACGTGCTTGTTCGTTATTCTCATTTCGCCCGAAAAAATCTCTTGCTGATTGGCTTGATTAGTTGGCCAAAACAAAGCATGTAGCCTCTTTCTGTCGCACAAAAATTTTTCCTTGGTTTTTCGACCGCGCAGATTTTTTCAGCCAGTAAAAAAGCAGTCCTTCATAAAAACATAAGTGACAGACACTGGTGTGCAAGTAAAAATTTCGAGTACTTTTACTCGAGTACTCGGCACTTTTTGAGCCGAGTAAATTTACTTGTACTCACCCGGGGGCACGATGGATTTACTCGATTTTACTCGTACTCGCTCCTTCGACCAGGAAGTTTACTCGTACTCAGCAATTTGTCCAAGTAAAATTGTTCAGTAATTTTTTGCGCTTTTCTTCTTACTCACCCACATTACTCGAGTAAATTTACCCGAGTACGCCAAATCGCAAGGTGGCACTCAGCAAAATTCATGACAATATGTTCTTTTGACTTGAACAGCATTGGAATTATTGGTTCTTCTTGTCGGAAACAGCCATTTTTGTCATTGTGCCAGCCAAGAGAAACTCAAGCTGGACACGATTTTTATGCTGAAACCAGATGAAAGTCAAATTTTATAGGACACCAGAACATAATGTGTGATTACTCGAGTACTCGGGCAAATTATGGGTAATTTACTCGAGTAAGGCTTCCACCCGAGTAAAGTTACTCGGTTTTACTCGATGATTTATTTACCCGAGTAATTTTACCCATACTTACTCGGCTTTGAGAAAGAGCGGGTGAACACCAGTGGTGACAGATGATTGAAAATATGCAAGGCTGTGTCCTTGAATTTGTAGATTTATTTTAGCGAGAAGAGAAACTTAGTCGCCCGTCCAATTCACAGGTTTGTCAGTGTCGTCTCGTCTGTGCTCCGCACCCAGACCAGAATAATATCAATTTCAACTCTTTGTATTTTGGTGGCGAAACTTTACTTTTCCCACACTTATGCGTACAGTACGTACGTACGTACCCCGGCGGTTTTCTTAAAGCGGATTGATTACAGTAGCCCCACCAGTATGTCTCTTGTTCTTGTTCTTTTGCGCCGTCAAATGGATTATTGTTTCTTTTATTGTTTCCTTATGATTGCTTTTTCTTTCTACTGCGTACCGTACTGTATTGCAGTATTTTATGCCCCAGGCGTCTGCACGTGACTGAGATCAAAAGCAAAACTTTTGCCAACTTTTTTTCATCCGTAGAGACCTCGGCCCGTCTGTGCGCATATGTTGCATGCAATTTGCTTTTTTCTGTGTCGTTCTGCGTACTATTTGAAAAGCATATTCCTTCGAGCGGAAGGGATTTGTTATTGGCGATCATTGCAAGATAGTATCTGGAGCGGTTAGTTCGCCTCGCATTGTGTATGCGGAAAAACCCATAACAATTATTTGTGTGCGGCGCAGAACAATAGGAAGATGTACGTAGTACGGACAACCTACTGTAAACGGTCAAAATTTAGGGATCAGGTGCCATTTCGCTGTGTTTGCCCTATAGGCCGCAGGGTGTCCAAAGCCAAAGGTGAGGAGCTGATTGCTGATGCCTCAATAATTTTACGCTCGTATGCCGCTCTGTGTTGCACTACAGTATGTACATAGTTGGATGATTGCCTTGTTGAGCTTATCTTCTTGAATAATTTATCCCTAAATTTTGGAGAGTTACAGTATAATTCACTCATATGTTACCCACGCATATCACGGCTGGTGCCGTGCCATATGTTTGCCTTCGATGTTTTACTGCCCTCGCCTCCCATCAAGAGCTTTAGTTTTTCTGTGGCGGGAGGACATTTCCTGAACGCCGAATTGCCGTTTTGTAAAAGCAAAAACTGCAGGCCAAAGAAGTCGTAAATTTGACTTTTGAGACTTTCGTCGGAGGCAAAATACGATCTTCACAATCTTACTCCGTCTGCCCTTGAGACGTTCTTTTGCATTTCACGGATTTTAGATTATTTTTACTTTCTGTCCTCCCGTAATAATCGCATCATCGGATTACTGTACAGTTTTCCTTATGTCATACTGTACTATTGTGTCCCCTTTTGCTAGGGACTGTAAAAACCGCAGGTCAAATACATACTCCAATCGTCAGAACAAGACCAGCCTATTCTATCTTTCTGCTCTCTTACTCAAAATAGTGAATTTCCACTAAACTTGTCGCTAAACTGTTAGCGGCATGGAGACTTCAAATGCAAATACTGTAGTTAAAATCCACTAAATGATTTGAGCGATTTTTTACTAAAAGTCTTAGCGAAATATTTTAACTATTTTTAGTGAATTTTCACTAACAGCAGTAAGAGAGTGGTATGTATGTAGTAGATTATTGGATGAAAATCTGGCATCCCTGACCTACCACCGCTAAATTTTGACGGATGTTCGGCGGCAGAAAAATTGACACTTGGTGCGGAGCAGAAAGGAGGAACTGCTTGCCGTTTCGCGCGATTTGTCAGATGGTCAGCAGAACAGACATTAGTTTGACTTGACATGGGCCCAACATTTGGTGGCTTTGGTGTAAACTTTACCGCAGACTCACAGCTGATTGAAAGACGGGGAAGAATACGGGAAGCAGTACCTCGCGATTTCCATCTTTTCTCACTCGCCGTCTGGCTAGTGCGTACACTTTTCAAACATCTTGGACCTTTAAACTCCAGTCCGAGAGAGACAATTACCCGCACCACCGCCATATTGTTGGCATGGCCTGCTAGTGCTAGAGACGAAAGCTAATCCTTTCTTCACCTCATTTTGAATCGAAACTTGACTTTGGGATTTGGACTCGCGCTTTACTCCTCCATCTGTTGGGTGTGATTGCGAAAAAGATTGTGGGCCGGCAATCTTGGCGCCTTCATCAGAAAACTTGGAGGCGAATAGTCGTCCTTTCATTTCCTCACACTTTTACTCCTTTCCTCCCTGTGGGCGTAAACGAAGTTGCTCGTACACTCCACCCTACGGTGCGGAGTAAAAGAATATATCCTTTTCAAGAACTGATTCCATATTTCTTCTGGAAGTTTTTGTGGTATTTGTCGGCTCAGGCGACAAAGATAATCCCGCCTTCCAATTCTTTGCGGATTTTCAATTTCCTTTCGACGGCTTTTGGAGGAAAGTCGATTTTACTATATTATTCGGAATAGTGGCAAAAGTGTCGTCGCGTACGCGCGGACGTCTTAAAATTATCGGAGGCTACCGCAACCGACTACTGAAATATTATGGTTCAGCTGGCGATAATTGAAGAGGTGCGAATGAATTTTCTGTGAGTGAAAACGTCAACAAGATGTGCGCATGCATGAATTTTTCACGACGTTCACGCCATCTTTATTCACTTCATTCAGCCCACACGCCCATCTACGAGCTCATTTGCATATTTTCAAGCCAAAGCCATGCATAAATAAATAACTCTTTGTGACACGCACCCGCTGGCGTGTTGCATTTTTGCCAATAGACTCAATTGAATTCAGCTTGCCCATTTACCAGTTGTAGTACGTAGCTTTTTACACCGGTTTCCCCCTTCCATCCCCAGCAACTTTTTTGGAAGAAACTTGTATAAAAAATGTAACATTATCTCATTCTGCACTATGTACTCTCCGCTGAACGGTTGTTTCTATGTTGCAGTTAGAAATGCCGTCCAGACTACTGAGGCGAAGGAAAGCTGAGAATGGAGCGAGGTCAAATAAGGCTGCCATGCGACGATCCCGCAGTCAACCCATGCATGCGAATCTTCCGCGATCCCCAGACAGCGATGAGGAATCTCCGCCACTGCATCATGTGCAGCCTGAAAGATCGCGTAAGGCCTCAGACTTATAGGCTTGATTTTAGGCCCTTATCATTTGGGCACACACATACGTACTGTACATGGTTGGACCTCATATATTGTATGCAAGAGACGAGGAGAACAAGTGTCTGTTAGAGCCCTCTCTGGAGTCTGTATCTGGACTCTGAGGCCCTTGAAAACTTGAATAAATTCACCGTGCAGCAACATAACATACTTAACTTGTGAAAGAATGCGTCAATTTTTTAGGCCTAGACACCATCCAACCTCCATCGGGCTTCGCGATCAGCATTCCCTGCCATCCAAATGGGGGTGGCGGAGATTCGGGCATTGTTTCGGGCACTTCAAGTGAAGAGGCGGTTGATGCAGGTTCGGACGCGGGCCGGAGCCCCAGGGGTACCGGTGGGCCCCATCGAAATCAGAATAATCTGAACGGCTGCACCAACGGCCCTTCAGTCTCTTTTCGCAGCTCCACCTACTCCACTGGCAGCTCTGTTACCACCTCAAGTTTGGGCTCGGATGGAACGCATGAGGTGAATAGACACAATAATTTTCAGATGAATATACTGATATCCATTTGCTGCCCTGAATAATTATTGTGATTGAAATAATTATTTAATTGTTCTTGCAGCGGACTAGTTGGGGTGAATCTGTAGCTGCTGATCAGTCCGCTTCAACAGCTGTTATCTTGGGTGAAGCTCTTTGGGACCATGTGACCATGCAACCGGATGAACTCCAGTTCCAAATGGGTGATATTATCCAGGTCTGCGATTGGTCATTTCCTGACCTGTGGTTCGGCAGCTGCAAGGAGAAATCCGGCTGGTTTCCAGCATCTCATGTCAGGGTATGTGTACAAGATCAAAGCCAATTTCTGACTGCCTGATTACTCATACATTTACGTCATTATTAGAGAGTATTGCTGAGTGGCTGTTTGGTGAAAAACGAATGATGATTGGTTTGTTTTAGCTGTTAGCCAATCAGGCGCTGGATGATGATCAAAAGACGGAGGAAATCTCAGAGGAAGCAGATCGTGAAAATCGGCAAAAGTTGCTGAGGAGGAGCGTATTACAGGAGCTGATTTCTACAGAAAGAGATTATTTTGCATTGCTCAGAAATTTAGTTGAGGTATAGTACACTGGGTACGTACATTGCAGGTGCATACGTGCGTACGTATACATTCAGTACTGTATCAAATCGTTATAGAGTAGCTGCAACTTTTGGGAAGACGGAAAACGGATCGATAATGCGTTTGGTAATGAAGTGTTTGAGCGTTTTGGGAAATACATCAGTAGTGGACAGGGAGGGAGGGAGGGAGGGAGGAAGAGGCATTCGAGCGGAGCGACCAGCGCTGCTCGCTGACCAAAGGAGAGACAAAAGGCACACGCAAGATGGAAGGAGTGGCATACACAACACACCGCCGCACTGCAGCACAGCACACCGTAAGCACTATAGCACAAGAGGAAAACAAATGAGTGCGCGCAGAAAGAAGACAGGCTCGCTGGGTTGGGTAGCCTTCGCTAATTGCCCTCAAGGAGCGCATAACAAACAGCCAAGAAGGGCGATGACAAGATAAGTGGAAACCCAAACCCAAAAGTGACCAGAGAAAATAAACGCCTCTCCTCCGTCTTCCAAAAACTTGAGGCTACTATACACCTAAATTTTTAATCCTGGGAATTGCTTGCTATTTGATTTTTGCAGGGTTTCCTTTTCCAAGCACGACGACGCAAGGAACTATTTTCTTCGGAGAAGCTTACGACAATTTTCGGCAACTTGGAGCAAATTTATGAGCTGCATCGCCGATTTTTGACCAGTTTGGAGCGGTCCATCAACGTGCAGGATCCTGACAGCAGCTGTGTCGGGTTTTGCTTCCTCAAACACGTACGTATGATCGTAATAAATATTCTGGATAAATTATACTGACCCTTTACCTTCCGTTTACCAAGAACCAGGTGATATATTAATATTGTATGACCTGATTATTTTATTGTTAGGAAACGGCATTCGAAATCTATTCTGACTACTGTAACAATCATCCCCTGTCTTGCTCAGAGTTGGCAAACCTCTATCGTCAAGCCAGCTACCGACAATTCTTTGAGGTAATCTTTGGTCTTTTAGGAAGTACCGTACCTACGTGTGAAATAAAAGGCCGCTACATATGAACAAACTGTTCCGCCTTTTGCTTGTGCCCCAACCGCAAACGTCTTCTTCTATGCATTTTTGGTATCTTGCAGGCCTGTCGCCTGTTGCGAGGTATGCCAGAGCTGTCCCTAGACGCTTTTCTACTCACGCCAGTGCAACGAATCTGCAAGTATCCGCTGCAGTTAGCGGAACTGGTGAAAAGCACACCTGCATCTCATCCCGATTTTGACGCTTGTCGCAAAGCGCTGGTCGCAATGCGCAAAGTCGCAACTATCATCAATGATCGCAAGCGAAAATTGGAACATCTGCAAAAGATTGCGGCTTGGCAGCGCTCGCTGGAGGGTTGGCAGGTAAAAAAATCAGATTATAGTATCAAGATTTTATAATGGATGGAAAAAGAGCAAAAAATCAAGTTTGGTTTGGATCTCGTTTGAGGGCCCTGAATTGGTGGAGGAAAGCAGTATTTTGATTCGAAACGGCGAGCTAACTGTGCGCTGCGTACGGAAAGGAACGCATCAGTGGACCAAGGATTTGGTGGTGTTCCTCTTTGACCGAACATTGGTGCTCTGCAAAAAGGTGGATACTTTTTTGAATGTCTGCCATACAATTTTTCTTTTCTCTTACAACAATGTCGTTTTGTTGTTTTGCAGGATATTTTGAAGCGCAATTTGCTCATTTTCAAAGACAGGATCAGTTTGAGGGAGGCCAGTTGGTCAAATGTGAACGATGGCAAAGGCAAGTCCAGTATTGAGCTGAGCCGTTTGTCTAATCAAAATTTTTCTGACTCAAAGATTGAAATGAAATCTTATTTTGCAGATCCATTCTTTGGCATCAGCGTAAAACACGGGTGGAAATTGGAGCTAAAAGAAAAGGATGCAGAGGAGCCTGCAGGCTTTTTGTTTACCAGCAGGAATCGCCAGGGAAAGCTGGATTGGATAGCTGCGATTCGGGAACAGGAAACACTCTGTAGAGCCCCAATTTCTCAGCACACACGACCTACTGAAGAAGAGAAGCGGATAGCCCTTTCTGGACTTCGAAGAAGTAAGTTTGCATTGTGTATGATAGGGTATTTTGATGCAGTGCCTTATTTGGTCGATGTATGGCAACTAAACTGCTTGTGAGACATTAGGACTGTCACTAAAAAGTCAAAGTGACAGCAAATTTTCCTTCTCAACTTACGTGACACTCTATTGCCTTTTACTTACAGGTGAAAGAAAGTCTAGTTCACCAGCAGCTGCAATGATAGCAAATAATGGCACAGAAAATCGGCTTCCAGAGAGCAAAAGTGTTCCTGGTAAAATGTGGCAGAAGCTCAACAAAGAGAAGAAAATAAGTGCTTGATTATTTCAGTTGCTATAGTTTGTTCATTTTATGTCATCTGATGAAGTCAAAACGGTGCGATATTATGCTTGTCCAATCTCTGTTCGGGATCTATTTCTAATACACAGCTATGGTTGTTTGTTCATTGATGCATAAGTTTAAAACCCCATCGTGATACTAGTGTTGTTTGCACATATTTTTCTGTAAAGTATTCAAAGGGAAAATTTATATTCGGTTACAATCTCAGTAGGTCAGTACAAAATTTTTTGAATAAAATTATTCCTTCTGTGTTAGAAGTTTGAAGTTTGTGAGGTTTCAGTTCGAGGCGTTGCAGAGTTTCTGTCATTGATTATACATTCTTGAAATTGATGAATTTGCATATTGTATTCCGAAATCACAAAATGTTGCGCGCGTTTCCAACGAAAAGGAACGCAACGCACTCAGCACGCTGGCATACGCAAAGCGCAGCGCGCGCGGCGCAAAGAAAGGCAAAGCCAGTCATAGCCAACGAAGAAAGAAAATAGCACAGCAAGCAGAGAGAAAGAAAGGAAGGAAGGTTTTGAACAGTACGTACGGAAAACTGCGTAACGTACGTACTAGAGCTCTCACGGGTACCCGGACCCGGAACCCGGACCCGGGAAAACCCGGCTTTTTTTGCTACCCGGACCCGGACCCGGACCCGGAAAAATAGGCGAAAATCCGGGTCGGGTCTATGGTGTATAATTTCGCACAATTTTGGCTTTCTGCTCGATGTAGTTTGAGCATTTTCTGAAATTTTCTCAAGAATAGAGGATAGTTATTTTCGAATTTTGACATTCACACGAAATATCGAGCTATATTTTTCCAAATTTCCCACCTGAAGGTTATTTATTCTTTCAAACGAACATTGTTTGTTATATACAGTCTATTGCACAGTATGTACAGTATGTACGTAACGTACGTATAAGTACGTACAGTTCGTACTGTACCACATAGTATGGTGTACGTGTACGTACGTACACTAGCATGTACGTAACAGCAAATATTCCTACTACCCGACCCGGACCCGGAACCCGCGGGTACATGATTTCAAAACCCGGACCCGGACCCGGACCCGGATCAATGCAAAATGCCTACCCGTGAGAGCTCTAGACGTACATGGAATTCTAAATAATCCTCCATATTCCACTGCCAACTTCATCAAAAGCTGCTGCAAATTATTCTCCTTCTTGCCTTTATCAAGGACAAGGATCATTATTGAACGTGAACTGTGCTTTTCCTCTGCTTGCTTTGGTTTATCCTTTTCTTTTTGACGACAGATTGAGTGCCGGAATAGCGCATTTGGTCTCGGATTTTATTGTACTGCATTGCTGCACTGTTGGTAATTTGAGTTCGGCTTGCTTCTTGCATATGATCAATTATTATTCCTCAAGAAAACGAAGCCAAAGCTCAACGGTAATTATTGTCAAAAGCTCTGATCTGAGGAATGGTGGTAGGCAGCGCAGCTTGTAACGGTGCAGCCATGACCTTTCATTTCAAGCTGGATAATCCACATTTTGGATACTTTTTGAGAGGTAAAGAAAAGACATGACATATTGGGCAATATGAGAAAATATTTTCTGTTATTTCTGTTTGATATTTTGTGAGTTTGTAACTTGTAAGAATGTGCAATTTGACCATATTTTTATATTTATGGGTCTTTTTCAGGGCACCCTGGCTTGAGACTTCGTGAAGATGTGGAAAGGAAACTTGATGTCAAAATTCAAGTACGAATCTATAGTCTGGCCAGTAAAAGTTCGCTGTGGCATTCAAGGCGCGCTGCGTAAAATAGATTCACAAATGCGGATATCTGTCCGTGCTTCGTGTACTCCTATTTAGCATAAGTACATGCATAGCATACTATACTATACAGGGTGACTTGAGTCCGATAGCGAACTAATTGTTTAACGAACCATAGCGAACTCTCTCTGGCCAAAAGTAAGTGGGTAGAATTTTGTACCAAACAATACTGTGCCGGTATATCTGATAATGTTATGTTTTTTTCATCAGGTTTTGAATAATTTGGACGAAATTATCATTGACGGTACGTCAGACGAATCCGTCATTCAACTGGCCAGGGATGAGCTAAGAAAAGGCTGGTATCTGGACGATTTCGCTCGGTAAAATACTCTTAGAATTATTTTGAAACATCAATGTCATGTTTATGAGGTTATGAAGTTATTTCTCCTTCCATAAAAACAAAAGCTTTGTTTTGCAACCTCAAGTTCACAAGTTGACAAAAAACTGCTAACTGTTTTTGTTTTTTTTGTATTACTGCAGGGCCAAGGAGATTGTGGATTTGCTGGAATGTTCTCCCCATCACGAGTTCTTTACGGTTCCCACCAAACACGTGTCCAGTCTCATTGGGCATTACGGGCGAAGGGTTGCGGGTTTGGAGACCAAAAGCAATGCTTCCATAAAGGTAAGTTGTATAAGGAACACCCTGTATAACGATAAAAATGCGGATTTTCCCGCATGAGCGGTTTTGCCCCACGCTACCCTACGTACGGGAAACATGATGTTATTAGCTTCGTACGTACGTACACAGAGCGCCAGTCGCTAACTTTAGCCAACCAGTCCATAATTAGCTTCACGCTGCTCTTTTACGTGGCATGTGAACACGCACCGTATCCTGATATGTCATGGCACCCGCTAATAGGCCAAATTTAGTTCCAACAACATGTGCTAATCTTCTAACGGGCAGGAGTAAGGGCAATTTTTCAAATAATCCATTATTATCTCATCGCTTTCCATTATTTTTATTTGATTGTCGTATTGACTTGAATGCCATATTTCTAAACGTGGGTGGCAAACGAAAGTTACATACGCAGTTCGGTTTCGTAGATATCCGTGGGTTTGCGTGGTTTAATCTACTCCAAACTGTATGTAACACTAGTGGCCTTGCAGCTATTTTAGACGGGCCTCGATACGGTCATACAAAGTTTTACTTTGTATAGCTGAGGGTACTGTGGGGTAAACCCGACCATGGGGTAAACCCGGCCACCTAAGCTTGTTGAACTTGTTGTTTCGGTAAAATGATGAACCAAATAGCTCATTTGAAAGAGGAGAGTTCAAGGAATCGATTGATCGTACCACTTGTCTCCATCGGTCCGTATTGGTTGCTGAGATAAGCAGCACCCTGAACTTAGGTGGCCGGATTTTCCCATGGCCGAGTTTACCTTACCCCATTGTACCCTATTATATGTATGTGTACATACGTGTACATTTTACGGTCCTGTCTTGCTGCTAAAAATCGTCAGCCTGCTCTTTGCTTTTGCAGCATTGTTTTTGATTGTGGCTACAACAGAACAGCTTCATCAATGTTCTTTCAGATCGACTGCGAAGGTCAAGTGTCAGTGTTCGGGACTAGGGAAGCGTGTGAAAAGGCTAAGCAGGATGTGGACGACTGGATCAAGAGGGAGACTGGCGAGAAAACGGATGTGGATGATCCGAGAGGTGAGCTGCTGATTTGTATTAGAGGTTTCGGCTCAGTCGCGTTTGCGTATAGGTTCGCTACTGAATCGCGAAAAGTGACTATTGCCTTATGGCGACTACTGTGACCGTGCACGCACTGGTAAATTTGAGGGGTGGTAATTACCAGGTAATTATCTGGTAAAAAACTGCCAGCCGCACACGCTGGTAATTCTTTCTTGTGTAACAAGCGCTTGCTGGTACAAAATGCTACCAGCGTGTACAGCTGAGTTTTTTTACCCAGGTAATTCGAATTCCTACCCAAGGTACTACCCCAGGTAATTCCCTGGATAATTCCCACCCCCAAGTAATTACCTGAGTAATTCCCGGGTAATTCCAACCTACATTACCTGGATTCCCACCCCCAGAGGAAAATTACCTTGTAATCCCCCCCCCCCCCCCCAGGTAATCCCCCAATCCCACCCCCAAATCTACACCTTTACTCCCATCATTCAATCTTGATAATAACGTATGTATCTTTGCTTGCAGATGCAGTGCAACCGTGCGCCAACGGCTGGATCAGCACCGCCGGGCAGCAGCTGTCCAACTTCTTCCACCCGCCCGCCTATTCTTCCCCGATTATGCATTCTTCGCCGGGTTCCGTGAGTCCGTGCGTGCTCACTTTCTGGGTGTCTTCACGCGGCGCCGCGCTTATCATTGGTATGTGGCCGTGTGTTGGCAATGGTAATACCAAGAGTACGTACCGTGAAATGCTTGGCAGGAAAGTTACTATATTTACGATATGCGGTAACGCGGTTGGGTTGGTCGATAGCGACCCCACGGTATTTAGTGAAAGTTTGGATCGGTGTCTGCGGGGCCGTCGACGTCATTTGTTGTCAGTTCTTCTTTTCACTCGCTCCTTTGACGCTACCAGATGATTGAACACGGTCAACTACCCCGCAGGCACCGATCGAAGCTTTCACTAAAGGCCGCGGGATCGCCATCGACCAACCCAATCGCGTTACCGCATATCGTCCATACATGGTAGCGAACAAGCAAAAGCAAAGCTTCTTACCGCGTGCATAACGTATGAACATAGATAAAACAAGCAGGCACGTACCTAGATGGATACTCAATACACAGAAGAAGAGTCACCATGTGAGTACCCAGTGTACGTATGTACGTTTGTTTTGTTCGTCTGTAGGCAAGCACGGTCAGAACGTGCAGGAGTTCGAGCGTCAGTTCCGCTGTCTCTTCGACCTGCGCACCAACGAGGAGACGCCGGAAGGCCTCGTGCCCGTGGACGTGACTGCGAAGGACGTGCGGACGGCTCAGGAGGGCCGCGAAGGCCTCCTCAAGTTCCTCGACCGCTTCTTCCCCGCCAGAGACTGGCCCGACACCGTCGAGATCCTGGGCGGAGGCATCGGACCGGTGGGTCAGATGCCGTCATCTGGTGAGGAGTGGATGAGAGAGAGTCGAGTGATATGTAGGGTATTGATAGGCTGAGCTGAGTTGGCAGTTACGTACATAGTGAAGGAAAATCGATATCTGTTGACCGCTGCCCGGCGCTTGTCTATTCTCGCTACTACGCTGCTACTGAAAGTTCTGCCAACGGTCTTGGTCACTCCATCTTTCCACCGAATGGCTCTGACAAAGAAGTGACCAAGAAAAGAGCAAGAACACTAAAGGGACACACGCCGGGCTGATTATTGACTTACGTACACTGCCAACCTTGCTCAGCCTATCTAACTGTTACGTACTGCGTACGTATGGCAATAGCGTCCGAGGCCAGTAGTAGTGTACATACTAAGTTCTAGGTATGTAAGGCGAGTTTAGCCAAAAGTCCCCGGACCGGTCCCTGGTGGGTTTGCCTAAGTCCGCAGCTGTGACCGAGGGTAACGGGTTCGATTCCCGTTCGGTCCTATTTCTCTCCCCCCTTTTCGGGGCCCGGCTATTGCCATACGGAACGCGGCACGTCACAGTACTGTGGGGTAAAGAGAGGAGTGATATATAGGGTACTGTGGGGGTAAAGAGATGAGTGATGTAGGGTACTGTGGGGTAAAGAGAGGAGTGATGTAAGGTACTGTGGGGTAAACCCGGACAAGGGGCAAACCCGGACACTTATGTAAGCTTTTCTGAACTTGCCGCTTCAGCAATTGATGAACGTGGTAGCTCATTTGAAAGAGGAGAGTTCAAGGAATCGATTGGTAGAATACTTACTTGTCTCAATCGGCCGTATGGTTGATGAGATTTACTAGGTGTCCGGGTTTACCCCACAGTACCCTAGGGACCAGTTGCTTTGTCGCGATTCGGTTGGTCGATAGCGACCCCAGCGGTATATTTTATGGAAGGCTGGAATCGGCGCCTGCGGCTTATCGACGTCATATTTACTGTCAGTTTTTCTTTTCACTCCGAGATGACTGAACATACATACCCTAGTTGACATCCCCGTCCACACCTACACTATCTAAGCTTACACTGAATACCGCGGGGTCGTTTTCGACCAACCCCATCGCGACGACGCAATTGATCCATAGGATTAGCGGGGCGGGGGTAATTCGGGTTATCGTCTTATCTGCTTATTATTTTGCAGCTGCACCATCGGAAGGTGTCAAGAAATCGTCCGGGGGCGCCGGGGGAGCGAAAGGGGTGAGCAGACTCACATTCATGGTGGCGGAGGAGCACGCGCCCCGCCTGATCGGCACCAAAGGCAACAACAAGAAACGTCTGGAGGAACGCACCGACTGCTGCCTCATTGTAAGCTGGGCTGAGTATATTTTTGGTGGCGGTTTATTCATATGTAGGGAATTTGATGAGGTCCATATCTGAAGAGTTGCAGGGTACTATGGGTAAGCCCGGCCACCTAAGGTCGTTTGAACTTGCTGCTTCAGCAAATGTTGAAACAAATAGCTCATTTGAAAGAGGAGAGTTCGAGGAATCGATTGATATAATATTTTGTCTCAATCGGTCCACTGGTTGCTGAGATAATGCAGCCCTTGAAACGTAGGTGGCCGGATTTCCCATTGCCACCGTACCATCATACCCCATAGCACCTTACATACACGTTTCTCATGGAAAATAAGATTGCATTCTTTGTCTACGCCAGTTGCGAACGGAAGAGCGACGCAACGGCTCGTTCCCGGTGGACGTGATCGGGCGGAACATGGACGAGTGCGAGCGGGCTAAAAGCCGCATCACGGCCTTCCTCAACGAACGCCCGACCACCAGCGCCACAGCGCGCGCAGCCGCCAAACAGCTGCAGCAGCAACCACAGCTTCAAGCCGGGATTAGACTCGGTTTTTTGATGTGCGTTGCGTATATTTGACTTGCGTATTTTTGCATGTATTTTTCATGTTTTACTACAAAAACCGTATACGATGCAAATTTTTGGACTATTTTACCCAAAATTTTCATAGTATATGGTTTTTGTAGTAAAACGTGAAAGAAATACGTACAAAAATATACGCACATCAAAAACCGAGTCTAAACCGGGCTTCAGAAAGAAACGCCGGTGGCTCCGTGGGCGAATATCGGTTGCAGCTCTGCAGCTGAGATGCAGCAGGCTGCAGCTGCAGGTGGTGGGAAGAAGGAGAAGCCCGACCTGCAGCTCCAGGATCAGAGCGGATCTGTGGAGGAGGAGGAAGACGAGGTGGAAGAGTTGAATAGGTAATGGTGAAACGTCAAACTATGGGTTGATGGATGTGTGGGTGGGGTGATGAAACATCAGAGTTATGCAAGGAGGGATTTCGCCATGTTTTATTGGACGATTTTGTCGGTTCAATGATCTCGGTGAGGTTGATGTTTCATCTTGATGCCGCGCTCAGATCTGAGAACGTCCTCCGAAAAAAGCGAGGACAACCACGGCCGAAAAAGCAAGGACAACCGCGGACTTTAACGGTCAACGTACCTAGGGTAGTAGTACGTACAGTACTGCTAACCTACGTTACGTTGGACGTACGGTACGTCTCTAATCTGAACGCGGCATGGTTAGCACAAAAGTAGCACATGGTACATATATTCATTGGTACCCTATCGTATGTGTACAGACCTTTTATGTTATGATACTCATTGTTGTTCTTTGACTGTAACATCAAACATACGAGTTGAGGATAAAACTGTTCGTCATCAAGCGATTACTGTTAATCTGGATGAACCCGTCTGATTGATGTTTCAAAGTTTTCATATTATCATTCTTATTTCTAGTTCCCCAAGTAGCGGCCTGAGCAAATTGAGTATTGGAGGGCGTCGCGCGGGCAGTCGGCACAACACGACCGCGACCACGGGGAGCGGAGGAAACACCACCAACACCAGCAGCAGCAGCAGCAACGACCAGAGCTTCCCCGTGGACTACACCGACGTGGACTCCTATATCAGTCGCAGATGCTTCTCGGAGGGCGATCACAGGTTAGGTTTGGCTTTTTCTCTACAACGCTATAGTCTGGTGGCCAGAGAGGGTTAGTTGGCTATGGGACTCAAGTCGTACTGTGTAGTTTGCATGTACTTCTTCCAAATAGGAGTACACGAAGCACAGGTGAGTGGCCTTTTCTTTGCAACACTATAGCCTGGTGGCCAGAGAGAGTTGGCTATGGGACTCAAGTCGTACTGTGTAGTTTGCATGTACTTCTGTCAAAAAGGAGTACACGACGCACGGACAAGAATTTGCAATTGTGAATCTATTTTACGCAACGCGCCTTGAATGCCATAGCCAACTCTTACTGGCCAGGCCAGACTATTGGTATTTGGTACACTTGGTTGGAAAATTGCGAAACTGGTCTGGAATAGTGAAACATGCCAATCTCGGAAAATGCACGAGTGACCGATCTGAGCTGGCCATAAGGCATGGAATGAATAGGGCCAGACAGGTACATATAGGGTACTGTGGGGTAAACCCGGCCATGGGAAAATCCGGCCCTAAGTTTCAGGGCTGCATGTCTCAGCTCAGCAGTCAATGGACAGATTGAGACAAGTATGATATCAATCGATTCGTTGAACTCTTCTCTTTCAAAATGAGCCATTTGGCTCACCATTTGCTGGAACAGCAAGTTCAAAGGAGCGTAGGTGACCGGGTTTACCCCACAGTACCCTGCATACTTTGAGAGGCGTAAACATAGTTTTTCCTGTGTTTTGTTGTAGAAGAAGTTTCGGTCCACTGATTGCACCGGATGTGGACTTTGAGAACAACGGACGCACGGTGAACAAAGATGATATGGAGCCGGATCGGGAGGAAGGACTGCAGCTGCAGTGGCCCATGCTGAGCAGTGGCAGCGGGGATGGACTACTGGGAGCTGGCGGAAACAAGATGGCGGCCGCCGCTGCCCCTATCGGCACCAAACCACTGATGGTGCCGCAGAGCGCGCCTTTTCCTGCGGCCATGACGAATTACAGGTACCTAGTACGAAACGAATACAGGTAGGGTAGCGTCGGGTACTATGAGGTAAACTCGACCATGATGGGAAAGTCCGGCCACCTAAGACTCAGGACTGCCACAGCGAATCTCAGCAACTGATGGACCGATTGAGACGAACGATACCAATCGAATCCTTGAACTCTCCTCTTTCAAATGAGCTATTTGGTTCATCATTTGCTGACAGCAAAGTTGACAGGAGCTTAGGTGACCGGATTTACCCTATGGCCGGGTTTACCCCACAGCACTCTAGTGTATGTACGAGCGGCAGGAATGTACTGTATGTAGATGGATAGTCAAGAAAAAATCTGGGGTGCCAAAATTGAGATGAACACCATAACGTCCGCCGGTCCCTTTTCAGCAAGAATTTTCAACTCCTTTTTCTTCTTTATTTTGTCATGCGGTACTGTGGGGTAAAGTGGTAAACGCGACCGTGGGGTAGCCACCTAAGCTCCTTTGAACTTGCTGTTTCAGCAAATGATGAACCAATAATTAGCTCATTTGAACAGAGGGGAGTGTACAAGGAATCGATTTAAGATACCCATATTTGTCTCAATCGGTCCATTGGTTGCCGAGATATGCAGTCCTGAAGCTTTAGATGGCCGGGTTTTCCCATGACCCGGTTTACCCCGTGGCACCCTATACCCCCGGCTACATTTACCTCACATTTTTCTTGCCTACATGAGTATACAATACCTGGGGAACATATCCATGTTAGCCGCCTGCGATGTTTAGAGTTATTCAATTTACCATTCTTTATTGTGTGTTTTGAAGCTTGGATCCGATGGAGTGCAGTTCCTACTTGGAGCAGATGTCCATGACGTCTTCTTCGGCCGGTGATTACAATCCGTATGCATTTTCTGCAATAGTGCCTACCGCATCCTCCTCTACTTCTCCGCTTAACCCCTGCGCCCCGGCGTACAGTCCCACTTCCGGTTTTAACGCACCAACGGCCGGAGAGCAGCCCAGCAGTGGGGAAACCGAAACGCCAATTTCTACGACAACCGCCACAACTACCGCAGTTACTACTACTACCACGCCGTAATGGGGTGAAAACATGATGGGAGAAAATTATTATTATGTGCGCTGTCGTTTTGTTGAGGTCATAAGGATATGATGGATACTGTAGTCAAATGTGAGATGGGAAATCTTATCCCTTTAGGAGGGAAAATTTTGGGTTGTAGGATTTTGAAAAAAAAGTCAGATCATCCTACAACGTGTATCCTCAAACTCGAAATTGTTTTCGACGGCAAAACTTCCATAATAGGATATCCATAATTTCAATAGTAGGATCATAATTTTCATAGTAGGATCCATAATTCATAGTATCCATAATTTTCTACATAGTAGGATACTAGGATATCCATAATTTTCAGCTTTTCAGCAAAATCCGGCAAATTGTAGGATAAAAAAATATCCGACGCCTATTTGTAGGATCACACATGTGTGACATTTCCCTCCTAAAGGGTTATGGGAATATGCTTTTACGATTCTACTCATAGGTATGTTTACTATAGTACGTACGTGTATGTATAGTACGTAGATGGAGTATGGAATTTTGTTTTTCGTTTTTGTTAGCCAGGAAACATGATATTTCAGGGAAATAGTGGGGTTGTTTGTTGTTGGCATCTGGATAGACATTGTATCGCGATTACTGTGGTCGTCTCCTTTGTGCTTACGATTATCTAATCACGATCTCTTTGTTGACTGCTTTGTTTCTTGCCTGTTTTCAGCGTCAGTTTGGCTGGGCTGGTCAAAGCTTGTTGTGTTTTTGTTTGCGTACGTGGGACGTTGGGTGAAATAAGATGAATGATTTGGTGCCTTGGTTTTGGTGGTACTGTACTGCTGTTTGTTGTTGTTTTGATGGAGGCTTTCCGCTCTTTGATGAGATTGATAATAGGGTACGGTGGGGTAAACCCGGCCACCTAAGCGCTTTTGAGCTTGCTGCTGTTTCAGGGAATGATGAAACAAATAAATAGCTCAGTTGAAAGAGAAGAGTTCAAGGAATCGATTGATATCATGCCCTTATCTCAACCGCTCTACTGGTTGCGGAGATATTATACAGCCCTGAAACTTAGGTGGCCGGATTTTCCCATGGCCGGGTTTACCCCATAGTACCCTATTTTCAATCGAAACCGCTGTACCATATTGTTGATGAGCGCTGTGCTATATCGTGATTTATGCATGTAGGTATGTGGATTTTGAATGGACAGCCAGAGTGGGATGTACAGTAAGTGTGCATATGCGGTGTAAATGCTCCATATTACTTCGTTTTGTGGTATGTGGGATATGCATGTACGTGTGGGCAATCATCATTTTCATGATAAATGGGGTTGTGTGTAATAATTATTGGTCTTACGGTTCAAGAAAAGTAAAACAGTATTATTGATCACATCCCGCGTCATCGCTCAATAAATACGTATGTTGCTTCAAGAAAGAGTTTATTTGTCACATAAACATCATATCACCATTATCGGTTGTATTACCCTTCGCCTTTCCATTTCGTGACGGTGATACAAAATACTGCTTGTACGGTGCATAGGTTTTATAACCACTGCTCAATGTGCATGCAATAAAATGGCAAAGACGAAGGTAATATCTTGATTAGCATGGAAAGCTTGCTAGGTACAGATACTACAGACAGGGTATTAGATTAGATAAAGCTTCCTATTTGACTTTTCTTCTTGTTCTCTTTGTCGGTGGAAGGTAGGTACAAACTCCACTTTTGTTGTAATAGCGATCTGGGCACGTGTCTCCTGGAAACAAAGCATTGGCGTCGAATACGTATACACAGTAGGGTACTGTGGGGTAAACCCGGACACCTACCTAGTACACCTCAGTAACCAACGACCGATTAAGACAAGTAGGGTAAACTAGTATGCTACCAATCGATTCCTTGAACTCTCCTCTTTCAAATGAGCTACCATGTTCTTTGCTGAAGCGGCAAGTTCAGATAAGCAAATATCCAAATAATTGGATATTTCAAATACCCAAAAAATTGGGGCCAATATCTGCCAGGGATGCTCTGTGCGTTTACACAAAGTCGTCCATTCTTCCCCTAAGCAGAATTATATATTTTTGGCATTATCTAGCATAATTTTGTCCAATGCGAAATAATACATTCCAGTTCATCAAACAGTGTCTCTTTCTATCTAGTATGCCGCTGGTTAGTGTAACTCTTTCACTAGTCAATGTCCTTTTCCGTGGCTTTTTCCTTCTGGCAGATTTTCCTTGATGCAAGCAGAAATGTCCCTTGGACGCTTAGGTGCTCTTCTCTTTGTTTTTGGGCAATCTCGCATTGAAACTGGGCAGGAAGCTTGTCTGGGGTAATACTTAGCTTGCACACACGAGGTGCCATGCTAATTATTGCGTAAAAAGAACGATAAGACGATAAAACAACGCACAACAAGATGGACAAAGGATGGACAGATAAATGTCTTCCTATCTTTTCTTTGTGTGTGTGGGTGTGGTGCGAAGTGTGCGTCGTTACAATTATTCCCTAAGGCCCTTGGGCAGGTCAAGTGAGGTGGACAGCGTGCCGAGTCTTCCTATGTACAGGGACCGGTTTTTTAGTAGGGTTCCCTTGCCGTGCCCATAGCTGTGTATGGTTTGGACGTATGCGTCCGGGTTTACCCCATAGTACCCTATAATTTCGTAAGTGTACGTACAATTTAATATACAGTTGCTTGTTACTTCTTTACACTAATTATTTTCACAGGTAATGCGATGACAAACATCAAGTAAGTATTGCTCGCCCTTACTGCATCGATTGCCAAATCGCACTTTGTTCACTGGGCACGTGCATTCTCCATTGGAACAGACATTGCCGAAGCCACATTGGACTGAGAACTACAATGAATGTACACACAAAAGATGAGTAAAAATGATGTGTACAGCTTGCATACACCTTTCAAGTTCAAAACAAAATGCGTAGGTACATTCATTCACACATGACGGACGACAGCACTTCATATCTTACCTCACATCCAGCTTTACCAGGAGCGAGCACTGCAACAAGCATCATTTCAAAATACATACATACGGTAGGTAGGTATGGACATTTAGTAGATACTGTAGATCGAGTTGTCCATCATAAGAAACCACACTATAAAATGCAGCGTAAATAATCGGTTTACCCGGGACGCATTTGGTCACACGTGTTTGAGTGGCATTGTTCATGTAGCCCACTCTGATGGTGAACAGAGGACAGTCTGCAGATGCCAGCGAATTAAGATCTGCTGCATTCCAAGACGGGTGGAGGGTTGTCGATTGTCCATTGGGTTGTCCATTGAGCTGCAGGCGCCATTTCTGCTTCACCTTATCATCTGCAGCCAGGACCAGGCGCGCCAGCTGGTTTCTGCAGCACCTGAACGACTGCAGAGCCTCGTTGTATCTGCAGGTGAATCCAGACTGGCACACTCTCAAGTCGCCAGGGGTGCAGAACTTGTCAGACTCGATCTCTGTGCACCTGGGATCTACAGAAAATGAGCCATAAAAATAGTATCTCATTCTCAGTTAGCCACTGATTGACAGGTGCACAATGCAATTTGCAGTATGCAGTATGGCATGGCGCACGAACCTGAGGTTCGCTGAGTGGGCCCACTGGCTCTGATCCCTGTGCTGCAGCAGCTGCCCCTACCAGGAGTGGCTGGATTGGCCTCGCATCGATAACTCGGCGGACATGAATCCTGATTTGGAATGCAGGACAGAGGCAAAGTGGTGCCTGGGTAGACATATACCTCTGTTCCAATGGGACAGTTACCATTGCTCGGAGGTGGAGGGCTGCCGGTACAGCAGTAGAAGTTCACCGCATTGCGAGACTGGCAGGTGAAGCCGCTGTTGCACCGGGCTGCAGTTCCAGGAGTGCAAGACTGCACCTGACTGGTGCCTGGAATCAGCTGGGGCTGAGTGGCCCCTGGGCACAGATTGCTTCCTGCCGGTGGACTGGTTCCACCCGTGCAGCAGTAGTAGCCACCACTGGGGCCCGACCTACAGGTGAAGCCTGATTGGCAGGTCGAGGGTTGAGCCAACGGGTTGCAGCTGAGCATGTTCGCTTGAGGAGTTGAGCCAGCGGGGCACACTGTGCTAGTGGTGGATGCACTGCAGCAGTAGGAGCCAGAACTTCCAGTGTTGCACTCATAGCCACTTGGACAGGGAGCAGACTGACTGCACATTTGGGCTGACTGTTGGCCAGATGGAATGAGTGGACTGCGTCCAGTGGGGCAGTAGATGATGCTGGACTGTGTCGACACTGGAGTGCAGCAATAGTATGAAGGGCTTGGCGGGTTGACCAGGCAGCTGTAGCCTGGATTACACTGCGCGGGCACTGATCCAGGATTGCAGGGTTGTAGTGGCTGCTGAGCGGCAGAGTTGGATGGGCAAGGCGCTGGAGTTATGCTGCAGCAAAAGGCGCCAGCCTGTCCTGGAGCCTGCTGACAGCTGAAGCCAGCTCTGCAGAACTGGGTTCCAGTGCCAAGAGTGCATGACTGAAGGGGTGATTGAGGTGTTGTGCCACCTGGACACTGCGTGGAGGTCGCTGAAAAACAATGCTGTACAGTTCTGTATTGCAGAAATAGGGCGACTCCCATGATGCACTGATGGAAAGTAAGTATGCACGCACATGCACACTGAACTTGCATAATACAGAGTGTCTCAAAATAAACCATCCACCTTTCCGGGCATGTAAGTCTGGAACGACATCTTAGATTTTCATGCGGTTTTTTGTATTTTGTAGCCAAGGCTTCAACAAGTAAGTGTACAAAATTTCAACTATGTGGTCCACATACTTCGGAAACTACGACGGTTTAAATCTCGAACCTCAAAATCGACGTTTTCCTTTACTATGGAGAAAATATCGGTTTTTGTTTTTCAAGATACCCTGTTTCATGCGTTTGCTATGCTGGCACTGCGGATAATGCATGAGATACACATTTCCTAGCATTTTGGGACATATTTCTTCATTACGAGGCTAATTTTATTATAAATCATGCACAGAATTACCCCTAAATCGGCACTACCAGTTCGAAAAACCTTGTTTTTGACCGCTGGAGGAAAGAGGTGTTTGAGCAGCTTCCACTGGGCCTAGGAAGCTAAAATTTTGTATACAGCTCAGTTGAAGCCTTGGCTACAAAATACAAAAAACCGCATTAAAATCTAAGTTGTGGTTCCAGAGTTACATGCACGGGAAGGTGGATGGTTTATTATGAGACACCCTGTACAATCTTGACTTACCTGTATTGGAGCAGCAGTAACCCTGGCTTGCTCCAGGAGCAGATAATTGGCATGAGAACCCAGTTATGCTGCACTGTTCTCCAAGACTGCATCGCTGAAGTGGAGTCTGAACAGTTCTTCCTGATGGACAGCGTGATGTGCTCACAGCTCCAGAACTGCAGCAGAATGGAACTGTGTTCCCAGGATTGCGCTGGCATGTATAGCCTTGCTGTTGGCAGGGGGTTCCCAGTGCTGAGCACTGTGTTAGGGGTTGTTGAGGTGTTGAACCACTGGGGCATTGGAGATTGCCTTTAAAAAGCATGATCACAGTGACATCAGCCTGTACTGGATCTAGGTACGTAAGGAGATGAATTCTCGGTACGTAAATAACATAGGTACTTGTTTGGGTATTGATGCAATACTGGATGCAGGCATTTTGGGTCGCAAAGTTGTTGTAATTGCCATTACAACCATTGTAAATGAACTGCTGGCATTGTCTTGTGATGCCGTTGTAATAGTATCTGGAAGCCGGAGGCGAGATGGAGCAGGCTGTGCCAACCAGCAGTGGTTGAGCACACACGGTGCCTACAATATTTAGCTCCATTAACCACACATCAATCTGAACAACATCGACAATGTACTAAAGCTGCATGCTGAAGCAGAAGGAATCACGAAATGCACTCACTTCTCTGAGGACAGCACACCAATTTGCCCCCACTGGTATTTGTGCAATCAAATCCACTTGGACAAGATTGAGTTGAACTGCATGTCACATCTAACGCTGGGTTGTTGGTATCTTTCAGTGGACTACCAAACTGACACAGGCCTAAAAATAATGTCAAGTCAATTTCTATTTTTCAAGTAAAAAGCTTCACACGCATGCAATAACCCCACGCTGAATTATTACTTTTGTACCTATGAATACTGCAGGTGGCAAAAGTGCAGGTACAGGACAGCAAATGCTATTTCCAAGCAGTGTGATATGTGCTGTGCAAAGGCCATTGTAGCCACATGGCTCTGATGTGGAGCAGTAAACGGGGCCACTACTACTAGCCAGCTGAACAGGCTTGCCATGGCAAGTAACTGCAATGATGAACGACAGTGTTGAGACTTCATCCCATATCATGCCTAGCCTACGGTATATGTGCGTACAATTCCTAATCTAAATCTTATCATTAACTTGAGTAGCAAGAACCAAGCATGGTTGGGCATGTGATGTGAGTGGGTAGGTTAGGTGGGTTATACTATAATCTCCGCATGCTTCCAAGCACTTGGTATGAGATCGAAATCTGTGCGCATTTCCGCCACATCCCTTGTATAGAAAGCCTTTGCATGCATTGGCGAGAGTGTCAAAGTGAAAATAGCGACCCGATTCACTGGATTGATTCTGTGCACACTCATGACCCGAATCCCGTGGTAGTGAGCAAGGGTTTGAAGCTGAAAAAGTAACAGCGTGGGACAGTGCATAGCATGCAGCACAGTGAGCGAAAGCAACCAGCAGGCTTGACGGTTATTTATAAGCTTGCAGCAGCAAGAATTACTGTAAAGCTTCGTGTATAACCAACCTCCGGGAGATAAAAAACTTTAGTTGCCGATTCGAGGGGTTTATACACGAGGACATGAGGCAAACCAAAATGTGCCAAATCATCACCAACATGCTTATTTTGCCTTATTTTATGTACGGTGCATGTGGTTAATTGCTGGTGAATGAATACGCTTCGTTACTACAGTACCTAGTAATAATACCAAGAGTTACACTAGGTAATACGTACGTATATGTAATGTCAATGTGGGTGAATTGCTAACCTTGCGCTGGACAGCAGACGTTAATGCCACTGATGGCTGTGCAAGAATGGGTACTTGGACATGGCACAGTGCTGGAGCAGCTCTGGAACTGTCTGTCATTGCCCTGTAGTGGAGTTCCACCATTTGGGCATTGAACACCTGAAGAAATCTACATATTTTCAAGCAGTCGTACATTCCAACCTGGAGATTGCACATTAAGTACTAGTATAATACACATACAGTACGTAGGTTCGACCTGAACTCAAACGCGAACTCGAAAAAACCTTAATTTTCTAGTGAACTCGAACTCAAATATTGAAATGCTGAACCTAAACTCGAAGTTGAACTCGAATTGTCTAAAATTTTGAACCTATACTACTATACTATTAAGTGCCTACTGATGTACGGTATGTACTACGTACGGTAGCTACCATGTTGTGAATTGAATACGTACTGAGCAACAAAATTCTGGATCTGTGTACTGACCTGATACGCCACCAGAACAGCAGATGCTGCGACCCTGAGATGGAGAGAACTGGCAAGAGAAGGAAGCGCCACAGCCGGCAGCACCAACGCCAGCGCAAGCCTTGGGCTGCCCAGTCGCCCCATCGATTTCAGCATAAGAGGAACCGGGACAACCTGGAAACTTGGAATATACACATTAGATACTGTACGTACAGAAAATAACATATTTATTGCACTGCGTGGTTTGGCAAACATAGAAATCTAAATGCCCTCGTAAAGTTTTGGACCATCATTCATTTTATACCGCAAAAAATAAAGTCCTCAAGTCAACAGATGTAAAAGGCCAAACACGTAGGTAGGTACCTACCATGTAGCATTACCTGAATCAGCACCACAGCAGTAGTATCTTCCAGAGCTTGTAAACTGGCAGAAGAAGCCATTTGGACAAACAGAACTGGAGAAGATCTGACACTCTTTCGGCTGACCAGTGGTGGGATCAGTGTAGTGCTTCTGGGAGGCAGGACAGACTACAATACAAAAAACGCAAAAGGAATAATTACAAAACAGGTACTGTATGTACATACTGCAGTTTAGTACCCACATGTTCAACACCAATGTGGCTTGCAAATCTGGAAGGTGGTTTCGTTCATTAAAAAATTCTTCGCCGGTGCACTGGGACAACAAGGCAGCATGCGACACATAACAAGCTATGACGTATGTCGTAGGGTACCATGGGGTAAACCCGGCCACCTAAGCTCCTCTGAACTTGCTGTATTCGGTGGCCAGATTTTCCCAATCATTTCCAGGTTTTCCCCATTGTACCCTATGTACGCACGAATTACTTGATCCTCTTGTTAGTATGTCTGCAGTTGTTGTTGGACTTGCAGCTGTTGTGGTTGCTGCAGCTTCAACTTCAGCTTCGTGGCAACAGAAGCCCACCAAGCTCTCCTCTGTCCTCTTCATGCATGCATCAGTTGACGGACAGTTCCCATCAATTCCAGGAGCGCACTGCTGCGGCTCATCAGTCATGCTATTGTTCAAGACTTCGTAGCCCATCGGGCACAGCTTTCCAGTGACATCCACCCGACAGCAGTAGAAGAAATCGTTTCCTGGTTTCCAGAGGCACGAGGAGCCGAGTGGACAAATTCTGGCGCTTTGCCGATGCGTGCAAGGAATCGGCTGGTTGGGGATTGGCTGTGTGGATGGTGAGTAAGCGGGAAGAAAGCCAGCGGGGCAAATGTCTGTCATGCAAATGCATTGCTACATACGTGAATGGTGATGAGCTACATTACACACCAGCTATAGTACATACGTGCATCATACATACACTACATTTGGGAGGGTGTTGTATATGCACTTTTACTGACAAAACTTTCCACTGCAATTTGTCAACTGCTTTTTCCAAAAAGAAAAATGAAAGCAATGGAATGGGAGAACATTAAGCCACTGATTTTACAAACGTACCAACCCTATGTACTACATATGGTAGGCAAGGTATGTTGTATGTGTAGGTACCTACGTAGTACCGTGTGTTATCTCTCCTTACCAGAATCTGAAATCACTTGCTGTGAGCAACAGAATCCAGTGAGACTGTTGGCCACGGACGTTTGACAGACGTACAGCGAATTCGCGCAAACAGACACTCCCACAGTACAAGTGGCCGGTTGACCAGACACCGGGTCCAGGTAGGCTGTGCTGCCAGTGGGACATTGAGCTGCAAAGCGAAAATTCATATAAATATGGCTTTCCAAGTTTTCTTTCTGTTGTCCTGATGGCGCAGTGGTCCGAAGCGCAATTCGGTGGTTCAATTCTCACGCGAAACAGTGTCAGAACAGCAGTAGCCCTGCAGAGCTCCTTGGATTGCGGAATTGCAGCTAAAGCTGGGAAGGCAATTGTTGAAGACATTCAATTGACATTTCAGCGCAGTATCTGTACTGGGATCTCTGAACGGCTGTCTTCCAGCTGGGCAATAGCCTGTAAAAAATCAAACAATCCTTCGTAGAGTAAAATAAAAGTGGGTCAATAAATGAAACATTACCTCCTGTCGGAGCGCAGCAATAGTAGCTCTGTAATGCCGCGTTCAAAACGCACAAGAAATCGCCGGGACACGAGTTCGGTGAGCTCGGTATGCATTTTCGTGCCGCGCCCTCGAACGGATCCAAATAGGCCCGGGAGGCGGTGGGGCAAACGTCTGAAATAGAAACGAAACATGACGAATCAGGATTGTGAACAGGTGAACTTGATGTTTCAGCTGATAAACGATTGAAATTTTGACCGCTAATCAAACATGATGAAATTATAGGATTGTGAACAGATGAACTTGATGTTTCAGGTCATAAAACGATTGAAATTTGTGATTACTTGCGCTTTGAGATCCGCAGCATACGCTTCGCCGTTCGATCGTGTCGTATCGACAGGTGTAGCCAGGAGGACAGTTGCTCTGGGTGAGTGCCACTGTGCAAATTCGAGGATCACGACTGTTGGCCTCAATGTAGACCGTCTCACCGGCCAAACATGCTGAAAAAACCGCCACAGAAACATTGAAAAAAGTTCTCCACCCTAGAGGACTACAAACCATGGATGGAGAACCTCTCTCAGAGTTTTCTGGAATATCAAATGAACAAAATTTCCCTTCATGTACTGTAAACTTTTTCAAAATACTGGCATTTGGATCCATTTTTCTGTGACTTACAGCTTGAAGCACAGTAATCCCTGCATTGTTGTTCAGACGAGAAGCTGTTAGCGTTGCCAGAGCAGCCCTGATACGTGAAAGTCTGGCAGGACTGCAGCGCATAGTTGTAGTACCATCTTTGCACCTCCGCACCGCAATTGGTGCCAGAAGCTGGCGGTAAGCGGCAGACATAACCTTAGAAGCGATTACAGAGCATCATTCATCAACCTAAGGGGAAGGATGTCTCAAGTTGAACAGAGATTACACGGCGTTTCATCAACCCATGGGAATGATGTTTCGAGTTGAACAGAGCCTACAGGGCGTTATTCATCAACCCAGGGGAATGATGTTTCAAGTTTCCATCCTTACTTCTACTCGGACAGCAGTAGTTCACCGTGGATAACCCAACGGCCACCTGGGTGCAGTCATGTTCGGCTGGACACGTGGTTCCGCCTACGCCGCAGATTCTGAATGCACCATCACTGCCCCGATAAGGGGAACCACCAAATGGACATGCTGTGAAAAATAAAGGTAAACAGGTACAAAGGTTTGGCAAAAGGTAGTACGGGGTAAACCCGGTCTTTAGAAAAATCCGGCCACCTAGTTTCAGGGCTGTATACTATTATCTCCGCAACCAGTAGAGCGGTTGAGATAAGGGCATGATATCAATCGATTCCTCGAACTCTCTCCTCTCTCAAATGAGCTATTCGGTTCATTATTTGCTGAAACAAACATCAAGCTCAAAGGAGCTTAGGTGGCCGGGCTTACCACACAGTACCCTACATACTACAGACAGCAGGTTTACGCCTTACTGCTTATGCCGCAGTATTCATTGCACTGATCTTGACTGGCGAAATTATTGGCGTTGCCATCACAGCCGTCGTACTGGAAGGTTTGGCAGGATTGCTGGTTGGTATCGAAGAACCAGCGAGTTGTGGAAGGACCGCAAGCCACGCCCTGACTGGATGGCAGAGTGCAGACAAATTCTGCAGAAAAAGAATGGTAGGCTAACCCGTATCCTATCCTGGTTTGACAGGACCAAATCATATATGATTATGATTGAAGTGAATTCGATAATCGTACATGTATACATATAACGACCCACCACTTTTGCGCTATGAGTTTGCTTATTCAGACATCGGCACGGTTTCCAGGGTGGGGGTCTGTCAGTGGGGTTATGCTGGAAGAGAAAAGTGGGGGCTGCCTGCCGCATACCCCAGGAAAATATTTTTTCCCTGACATACTGTACCCCCAGAATTTCCAGCATACCCCCAAAAAGAAATAGTCTGTAACATACCCCCAAAAAACACCAACATACCCCCAAATTTTATTGAAATGGGGGTATGTTGAGGCTAATATGGGGGTATGTTTGGGGTTATGTGAACAAAAAATCATAGACTGGGGGTGCGCGTGGGGGTATGTTGATTTTCTTTTTTGGGGGTGTGTTTGGGTATTGTTCAAATTCTCAAAATCTGGGGGACTGCGTGGGGTTATGTGAGGGGGTGGGTAGGGGTGTGCTGAACATACCCTCAGCTGACCCCAGACCGACGTCTGCTTTATTTATGTACGAAAGTTGCGGAAGAAAGTTGAGCATACGAACGTTTGACAGTAGAATTATGATTCAGGGAGGGCCGTGTGACGTTTGGGAACGTGGGCAGAAACTGGCCAGTTGTGACCGCAATGAACGGCATAGCAGCAGTGAGCCAGTTTAGCAATAGCGTGACAATTTTTCTAGGCCAATATTGCAGCATGAAAGGTCTTCAGAAAATCATTGCAATTCCTGCGAATGAGATTTACTATGTCCTCGAAAACTGTGCACAGGACAAGCAAAGCAGGAAATGAAGGTTTGTCATTTGTTTTCATATCACACCAGCGCGCGTGCCACGAAAAAGCACCGTACCTCTTATCGATACCAGAAATTCGCTAATCTTATTTGCAGAGCGCTCGTATCACGTTACAATGGACCGCCGCTTGAGATTGAAGAATGGTATAATATGGAGAGAGAGACTGAGACAAGCATGCACCTTCATATTCCGTTACGTACATATGTACATAAAGTAGGGTACTGCGGGGTAAACCCGGCCATGAAGTAAACCCGAAGACCTAAGCTCCTTTTGAGCTTGCTGTTTCATCAACGAATGAAGAACCAAGTAGCTCGTTTTACAAAGGAGAGTTCAAGAAATCAATTGACGTAACGTTTGTCTCAATCGGTCTGTTGGTTGCTGAGATATGCAGCCCTGAAACTTAGATGGCCGGATTTACCCCATACTACCCGACATACTACCTTTGATTGGACAGCAACCACGGGTTCTGCCGTCAAAGTAACACTCGTAATTAAGAGGGCACTGAGTTCCCAGGCCACCCACGGTGCACACCGTATATCGACCGTTCTCTTTGTACGCAGCCCCTTGTTCACATTGCGGTTCATCTGAAAACATGAAAAGAATGTGCACAATAATGAACAGTACATAGGTTAGGCAGGTTAGGCTAATGACTGGACTTAAAAATCAGCAAGCACATAATAATTTATGCCATAACTCTTCAATCGATTGTAGGGTACAATTGGGTAAACCCGGCCATGGGATTATCCGGCCACCTAGGAATCAGGGCAGCATATCAAAAGCATCCGATGGAAGAAATATGAGACAATATTACAGCAAACAATTTCTTGAACTCCTCTTCCAAATTTTGGTTCATCACTTGCTGAAACAGCAAGTTCAAAGGAGCGTGGTCGGGTTTACCCACATGGCCGGGTTTATCCCACAGTACCCTATATACAGGGTGTTCGTTTTGGATATGAAATGTCGTTTGGAGTTATAACTTGGGAACCAGAGGGGTTAGGGGGTGTCCACAAATTACGTTACGCTCTGACCAAGGGTAGGGGGGGTCAGACCCAAATGTAACGGAAGCGTAACGGTGAACATAGGGGGGGGGGGGGGGGGTCACGGACGGCTGCGTAACGTAAAAAAATTTTTACCAAACAATTGGCGTGATATGTATGTACAGTACATGACTTTTGAGTTGATTTGTTTGCTACTGTTGTTCACCTCTTGACTGACATCCTTCCATGTACATAAGTCTATAAATGCAAGTAAAATTAGTAGCCTGCCATCATAGAGCACCACCATGCATTCATTTTTGAGGGGAATTTTTATTACGTTACACAAATGTATACAAGGGTAGGGGGGTCGAATCAAAAACGTAACGGAAGCGTAACGCATAGGGTAGGGGGGATAAAAATCGGGCCAGAAAGCGTAACGTAATTAATGACGACCCCCTTAAGACGCTGAAATTTTTCCTGCAGATACCCAAGGATATGCATAAACTTGTGTAAAAATTTCGTCGCAAAACTCCAATCTGAACGTAAGATATGGGTACCTCAAGTTTCGACCCCAAAAATCACAAGTTTTTTGAATCGCAGGTCTGGTGTTCGTTCAGACGAATTCTTGTGGTATTTTCTTCACAACGCTGGTCAATTACGTACGTGTGTGCAGTAACGTGAATCTCATAGAGACAATAAATGCTCCTTCTTTCTTTCCTGACTAGCCACGTACGCATATTGGTCCACTTCACAGCTCACCTCAGACATAACCAAACCACCAGTACTGCCAGTACGCTTGTCCGGCCTGCCCTATCTGACTCCCGACTTTCCTTTTATTTTCTTCAGAGCAAGCTACAGTATGTATGTATGTTCTAGTACGTACACTGGACTTCCCAAGAATTGGAAAATAATATTCATGGTGTTTTTCAGGTGTTGACTAGCGCTATGACAAGAATATCAAAAATTCGTCTAACAATCAGACTTCTGATTCAAAAACTTGTGATTTTTGGGGTCGAAGCTTGAGGTACCCATATCTTATGTTCAGATTGAAGTTTTGGGACGAAATTTTTAAACAAGGCTAGGCATATTCTTGGGTATCTGCAAAAAAAATTTCAGCGAGTTAACCACTCTGGTTCCCAAGTTATAGCCCCAAACGACATTTCATATCCAAAGCGAACACCCTGTAGTTTACTTGGCGTTCCACGACAATAATTTTGACAGCTTAGTGAATCCTCGAAATTGTTGTCGTTTCCTTGGCATCCACTGTAGATAAACTGACTACATGTCTGTGTGTTGGGGTTGAACCAGTAGCGCACGGTAAAGGTTGAACAACTGCCCAAAAGCATAGGCTCGGAACAAATCGTTTCTGCAAAAAAACATGAATGAAAGGGCAGATGTGGCAAAGATTTCCCATAGTGAAGGCGAGGATCGATTTTTCAAATTTCCTTCGGTGATCTTATGCAATTTTACATGCTGAATCGATCCCACCCCCAGGTCTCGACGCGATTTTGCCTCCTTGCAGAGAAAACCCACTTGTACAGGGCGTTTCGCAATAAATTGCGCGAAAACGTTGCGAAACATGCTGTACAAGTGGGTTTTCTCTGCAAGGAGGCAAAATCGCGTCGAGACAGGTGGGTGGGATCGATTCAGCATGTAAAACTTCATAAGTTCACCAAAGGAAATTTGAAAAATCGATCCTCGCCTTCACTATGGGAAATCTTTGCCACATCTGCCCTTTGTCACTTTGACGGTAGGCCTAAAAACCAAAAAATCACTTTGTACATGTGCTGTAACCACAACATTATGGAGTCACATGTAGGTTTTACGTTTGCTGGGACAACAATAGCTGCTTGAGCATTCATGGCTAGATGGACATTGGGCATCGGTACTGCAACTGATTGGGTTACCGTCCGACCCTTTCAATGGCTTTCCCCTGGTGCAAGTAACTGAAAACAGCCCCACTTCAATACGTAACACAAAGCGTCCCCTGCACTCCAATGAGTCGTGCTTCGGCCCCCACGCGGGAAAAGGACAGGCACCACGTGCCTGTTCACAACTTGGTAACAGCGATCCTTCGCAATGGAACGACGAGAAACAACGCACGTCAGCCGCCGTTTCCCTTTCTCGACGCGTGGGGGCCGAACCACGACTCCTCACAGTGTACGGCGCTTTATCGATCCAATACAGTTCTATCTCAAAGACAGTTCCATACTGTAAGTAAAGCTTTGTGTATAACCTTGGGGAATAAAAATCGTTAGTCACCGATTCGAGGAGGGTTATACACGAGGGAGTTATACACGAGACCAGTCAATGTGCCTTATCATCACAAACATGCTTATTTTGCTTACATTTGCGCGTTTTGAAAACTAGGTGGGGGGGGGGGGGGGGGGGATAAAAAAAACTGGTAAACAAATAGGGGGTTAAACACGAGGGGGAGTGGTTATACGCAAAGCTTTACAGTATTTTCTTACGCCCTTGGCAGAAGTTTTCGCAGTCAGATTCAGAGCGGAAGTTGTTGAAGGTTCCGCCGCAGCCCAGGAAGGCTATCGACCTGCATCGTTTCGTTGGCATGTCATACTGGTAGCGCATAACCGGTGCTCCTGCACCTGGTATTGGGTTGTTGGCACAGCGAAATGTGGGCGACATTGTGGCGCCATTGATCACTCCGCCATTCAACCCGCAAAGAAACTCTGACGGTAAAAAAGGAGATGAGACATACAAAAATAGGGTACTATGGGGTAAATTCGTCCAACTACACTTAGACATTTCAGGGCTGCATATCTCAGCAACCAATGGGCCGCATTGAGACAAATATATCAATCGATTCCGTAAACTCTCCTCTTTCAAATGAGCCATTATTTGGTTCATTATTTGCTGAAACAGCAAGTTCAGAGGAGCTTGGGTAGCCGGGTTTACCCACAGTACCCTATAAAACCAAAAATATATAATTCTTGCTTAGAGAAGAATGGAGGACGTAGTGTAGTAAACGAAAGAGAGCATCCCTGGCAAAGATTCGCCCCAATTATTTGGGTTTTTGAAATTTATCCAAACGATATAGGTACCCAATTGCGTTTTTTTGGCGTTGCTGGTCCCGTCGTGTATTTGGTTTCGTAAAACCCAATTATTTGGGTTCGTAAAATACAGGGATGGTTTCTTTTGTTTACACTACGTCCTCCTTCCCCTAAGCAAGAATTATACATTTTTGCTATAACATTGACTTCGTGTGATGCAAGACTGATCAAGGAAACGAACTGATTGATACTGATGGATGGACAGCAGATGGAGAGTGAGCCCACTTTGGTGCAGTCGTACGTGCTGGAGCAAGCAGAACAGGCTTTTCTCGGCTGAGCATTCTGAACCTGGACAGAAGTCATATCGTATTCTGGGGAGCCGCGCCTGCATGCTGAAAAAATACAATGCACTGCAAGGCGTATTCGCCTCTCCCGATAAGAGTGTGCGTGGATCTCAATATGTACCTGGCAGAAGGGTGCAGTATTTATCACCAACCAAAACCGCCACTTTGCTTTTGCTTGCCCTTGCAAATGAAGTAATTTTTGCAAAAGTATACAAAGTGGGGTGGTTTTGGTTGTTGATAAATACTGCACCTTTCTGCCAGGTACATGTTGAGATCCACGCACACTCTTATCGGGAGAGGCGAATACGTGGTACAGTAGGGTGCTGCGTGGGGAATACAGTACTAAATGGACCGATATAGACAAGTGTGAGATTAAGAAACGTTTTCTGTAGCGGTTGCATAGTACGTGGAAGGGGGGTACTTTTTGTAAATCGAGATAATATGCCTATCGGATTCCCCATCAATAACTGCATATGTTGATGAAGTTTTAGGAAAAAATTTGTTCAGGCAACATCGAGATATTCAAGGGTAAAGGTGGGCAGGTCGCATTTTAGCCGTTTTTCAACGTTTTTAGCCATACTTCAGCAACCGCAGGGCTTAGAGGGCTACAATTTGGCCTGCGAAAAGATCCCATAAGGGGACCCAAGTCTGGACCAATTTTGAGCCCAATCGGCCACCTGTGTGGCGAGATATAGCGTCACAAAGTGCATTTCTATATATTTCGCACCTGTTGCAAATTTAGTTTTTTGAATACCACGGCGCGAATACATGCCCTGCACGGGGTAAAATTTTGACAGCAAGTCAGAAGGGTTAGGCCTAAAAACTTTAGTACTCCGCAAAAAATCTCTATAATTGGAATTGGGACTACAGTCCTCTCGAATAGTGAAAAATGCAGCAAAAATTTTCCCGCCTTTTTTATTATCCAAGATAAATGAGCAGTGCCACTGAAACTTTTTCTTCATAAGTAGCCTATCTTATGTAGAATTTGATGTAGATTTCAAAAATAAAACTGTTTTCCCAAAAAATTTAACCCCTAGCATATAATTTTGCAAAAGTAGTATATTTTTGTGAATTTTGGGTAAAGGTTAAATTTTTTGGGAAAAGCAATTTTATTTTTGAAATCTACATAAAATTCTACATAAGATAGGCTACTTAAAAGGAAAAAGTTTCAGTGGTATTGCTCATTTATCTTGAAAAATAAAAAAAGGCGGGAAAATTTTTGCTGCATTTTTCACTATTCGAGAGGACTGTAGTCCCAATTCCAATTATAGAGATTTTTTGCGGTAGTACTAAAGTTTTTAGGCCTAACCCTTCTCTACTTGCTGTCAAAATTTTACCCCGTGCAGGGCATGTATTCGCGCCGTGGTATTCAAAAAACTAAATTTGCAACAGGTGCAAAACATACAGAAATGCACTTTGTGACGTTATATCTCGCCACACAGGTGGCCGATTGGGCTCAAAATTGGTCAAGACTCGGGTCCCTATGGGATGTATGTGTGTACCAAATTGTAGCCCTCTAAGCCCTGCGGTTGCTGAAATATGGCTAAAAACGTTGAAAAACGGCAAAAATGCGACCTTCCCACCTTTACCCTTGAATATCTCGATGTTGCCTGAACAAATTTTTTCCTAAAACTTCATCAACATATGCAGTTTTTGATGGGGAATCCGATAGGCATATTATCTCGATTCACAAAAAGTACCCCCCTTCCGCCTATACTACAGGCTACTCTCAATCCTTACAGAAAACGTCTCTTAATCGATTCCTTGATCACTCTTCGTTCAAATGAGCTACTGTATTTGAGTCACCATTCGCGGAAAGAGCAAGTTCAAAGGAGCCTAGGTGGCCGAGTTTACCCCACAGTACCCTGTATTGCACAAGATATCTGGCATCATTAGTGCGCCACACACGCGGTAAGCAAACTCCAGGGGATTTCCCCATGCATGAGTATGTGATGAAGCACATAAAGAAAGACCGATGAATTCATCCTGAGGGTCAAATTCACCATCGTGTGAACACGTGAGAGAAACATTTCGCGCTTGGAAGCAAGCAAGAATGTTCTAGTAAAACAAAACTCGGAAGGTTCAAACTCACCGTGAGTCGTGTGTAAGCGTACTATTGATAAACTTGATTGGGGGAAATTTTCGGGCCTACTGTAATGACTCGTGTATAACCCCTCCCCCGTGTAACCCGCTCGCTTTCGTATAAAATCCCCCAAATTGGCCCGCCACTAATTTTTTTGACAACACCATGGGGTTAATTAAACACGAATGATTACAGTACGTACTTTCTTTGCAGTAAGATTCGCAGTGATCACGAGATTCGAAGTTGTTGGAGTTGAGCTGATCGGCCGCCTGTTCGGGCGGAAAGAACTCTGGAACCACTGTCCACAAGAAACTGCGACACTCGCCCGTGATTCCATCGTAGTACCAGCGCGTCGTGGTCGTCGCTGTATCCGCCGCCCCTCTTTGTTCCCCCACCAGTGGCAACGAGCACGTGTATGCTACACATCAAAACAGCAGACATCGGCACGGTATTCGGGGTGGGGTAAGTAATTTTGGGCACCTCCATAGTAATATATGCTTTGGGGTATGACATGATGTAGTAGCTTTTTCAATATGGGAGTTGCGTTATGTGAAGGTGGGGTAGGGGTGTGCCGTACATACCCCAACTGAACCCAGGCCTACGAGAAAGTACAGACCAATGTAGTGACCCTAGGGTACTCTCAGAGGTGGCACGGTATTGAGGGTCACGGCAAGTTCCTCTATACATTCAAAACTGTCTTTCGTTTGTCACGTTTGAGCAAGCCAACTGGCTTGCTTGGCAGAGTGCCAGGCGTTGTACCAAGTAATTTTTATCCGGCACTTTGTGATACGCCGGGGCACTGGCCGAAAATTCACTAGTGACTAGTGTCAGTGCCCCGGCGTATCACAAAGTGCCGGATAAACAACATAAAATGCGACGAAGCGTACCCCAAACGAAAGACAGTTTTGAATGTATAGAATAGAGGAACTTGCCGTGGTGGGGAATGCAGGAGGTCAAAATTGGGGGTATTGCGTACCCCCACGAAGAAAATTTTTTGGTCTCATACCCCAGGTTAGTTTAGTACCCCCCTCGTCCCCTGGCCCACGTTTGACCCGGCAATGGAA
>JASAMW010005941.1:0-30676 GCA_030247985.1 Epsilonema sp. ZAB3_2 | reverse complement strand
ATGTCCATATTTCTTGACTCAGTTCCTGTATTTTCTTGCAGATACCAAGGAATATGCCTAACCTCATGTAGAAAATTCAAGACCAAAAAACTCAAATCCGGAGGTCCGATCTGGCTTGCTCGAGTTTTGACCACGAAAATCGCAAGTTACTGAATCGTTCGAAAGAGGTTGGACCTACCTGACGTTCCCAACTTTTCATTTTGGATTTTCTCTTGCAAAAGGCTACCTTCTAGTAAACTGGTGAAGACTTACCCAGAACTCGGAAAGGATATTAGTGGTCTTTTTCAGGTGTTGGCTAGCGCTATGACAAAAAATACCACAAAATTCGTCTGAACAACGGCTTTGATTTTGAAAAACTTGTGATTTTCGTGACCGAAAATTTGAGGTACCAATATCTTTTGTTGGGATTCTATTTTTGGCTCGAAATTTTTACACAAGGCTAGGCATATTCTTGGGTATATCCAAGAAAAATTTCAGCTTATTATCTCATGTGATTTCCAAGTTATGACCCCAAACAACATTTCATATCCAAAGGAAACACCCTGTATTTAGCCAAGAGGGCAGAGGTAGGAGTTCGCTCTCCACTTTTCACTTCGAAAAACTCACACAAATTTCTTTTTGCTTGTTGTTCGGAAGGCGTGATCCTTTGTGAACGATGACGTATATTGTACTGCACCCTGCTCCGCCATCGGTTCCAACTCGGCTGCAGCCGACTATCAGAAGAACACGCGAAGAGCCGCAGGAATAAGGGCCTCATGTGATCTACAAACGCCAGACCGGCAGAAGAAAGCCGCGGGTCGGGACCGGAATTGGCCGTCGGCGAACCACAACCGGCATCAGCAACCAAACGATTCGGAGGAAGTTATTGCTCGATGGGTAATGGAAGATGATTATTGCGCTACTTGCGCTTTTGAATGATGGATGGTTTCGCGCGAGCTGACCCCTCTGTTTTTACAGTGTGTTTTTTTTTTTTTCTTTTTGGGGGGGGGGGGGGGGGGGGGGGGGGGGGGGGTTTTTTTTTTTTGTTTTTTTTTTTTTTTTTTTTGAAAATATTTTTTTAAAAAAAAAAAAAAAAAAAAACACACAAAAAAAAAACAAAAAAAAAAAAAAAAATAAAAAAAAAAAAAAAAAAAAAAAAAAAAGAGACCTGACTTACAAATCCTCTGTCACCAGAAGTTCGACAATCAAAGGTGTTCCTCTTCACCGACGTCTTTAATCAAAAAAAAAAAACAAAAAAAAAAAAAAAAAATGAAAGCGCATTGAAAGACAGAGGGGTAGGAAGGGGAAAAGGAACTTGGGATTTGGGGGACCAAGAGGGTACTTAGCCCAAGTTATAACGATTTTTTTTTTTTTTTTTTTTTTTTTTTTTTTTTTTTTTTTTTAGCTTGATTTTGATAATGTGTAAGACAAATCGCCATGACAAGAGAGCAAACGGATCGATCCGGACTAGAACGAGAGCGGCGACTTGACTTACAAGTGACGAGTTCGAACTTCTGTTGCGGTTGTAGCATGCGTCAGCTTATTAGCGAGGAGCATAGATAGCTCAAGCGGATGTGCTGTATGTTTGACTGTGACGGTAGTGGACGGTAGCATTTTCAATATTTATCTGACTATACATTATGTACAGGTTGGTACGAGAGCAAAACAACGAGGTGAGCGTATGAGAGTCGCAAGAACACAAGAGAGCGAAAGAGAGTCTGAAAGAGTGAACGAATGAATCGAGAGAGCGAAGCGCCTACATATTTATACCGCGCGCGTACAAAAATACTGCAACTGTTCCTACTAAAATTACGTATGTGTCACAAATGTAGTGGAGTCTTTCTCACGATACAGTCCAGCAGCTCGCTTCAAAAAGAATGCGAATTGTTTTCTTCATTTGGTGCTTGTCGCTGTTGTTTTAGAGAAGCCGGCATTGCGTCAAGATTACGTGTATCAGGAGCACTACAGTGACTTTCGTGTGGAGGATGCGTTCGTAATATCCGACTGGACTCAGATTCGAGGTCGAATGACGAGCAGGGACAATGCGATGACGGTAGAATTGGCTTTATTCGTTGATCAATACCTCTGGGACAGATTCTACACCAAGCACGGCACCTACGCCTCCGAGAAGCTGCAGGACTATGTCGTCACTGTGTTCAATAATGTAAGAACTGCAGAACCCTGAAGTCGCTATGGTAGCCATGGGTGGCTAATGAAAAGGGGGGTCTCGTCATAGTCTATACTGAGGGGGGGGGGGTCTCGTCATAGGGGGTCTCGTCATAGGGGGTCTCATCATAGGGGGTCTCGTCATGGTACATACACACAGAGGGGGGTCTCGTCATAGGAGGTCTCGTCATAGGGGTCTCGTCATAACAAATACACACAGGGGGTCTCGTCACAGGGGGTCTTGTCACAGCTGATACACAGAGGGGGGTCTCGTCCCAGGGGGTCTCGTCATAGAGGGATCTCGTCCCCCACCTGGGGGGACGTCCCCCAACTTGGGGACGTCGTCCCCCAACTGGGGGACGCTGGAGGCGACACTCAGCCACATTGTAGGAGGCGCCGCAAAAAACTCATAAACTTGATGTTTCAAGTTTATGTTACACCTGGGAGGTGAGCTCCAGGTCGGTATTTACCCAGCATTCTAAGGTGCGTGCAGAATTTTGCACACACCTTTTCGCCTGGGTAAACACCGACCTGTCTCAGGTATAACATAAACTTGAAACATCAAGTTTATGAGTTTTTGCGGCGCCTCCTACAATGTGGCTGAGTGTCGCCTCCAGCATCCCCCAGTTGGGGGACGACGTCATCAAGTTGGGGGACGTCCCCCAGGTGGGGACCCCCCCATCACAGGGAGGTCTCGTCATGGGGTCTCGTCACAGGGCCCCTGTGATGAGACCCCATGACGAGACCTCCCTGTGACGAGACCCCCTCTGTGTATCAGCAGTGACGAGACCCCCTGTGACGAGACCCCCTCTGTATGTAAACTATGACGAGACCCCCGGTGTATAGACTATGACGAGACCCCCTATGACGAGACCCCCCTCCCCCCTGTGTGTGTGTGTTATGACGAGACCCCCTATGACGAGACCCCCCTCAGTATAGACTATGACGAGACCCCCCTTTTCATTAGCCACCCATGGCTACCATAGCGACTTCAGGGAAAGCTCCATGTCATATTTTGGACTACAGTAGGCTAACTGTGTACGCGAACAGTTTGTTTTCTTAGATTCAACTAATGTATCAATCGCCGACAATATCGCCGAAGATCAGCTTCAAAATTGTACATTATGAAGTGTTCAAAACACAACCGGTACGCTCTGCTCTGCTCTTCATTACGAACTTGAATGTCAATGGTGCGCTTCAGACGTGAACTCCGAATTCGCTCCGAATTTGAGCCCTGACTATGCTTCAACATGTAAAATCTCTGAGTTCGCACCGAACTCGCTCCGTTTTTCAGAACGTGCGTGTCAACAACCGAGTTTGTAATTCGGTGAGGTGTGAGCCATTGAAGTTCGTTTCGGTTCGAACTAAGTCATTCCAAACTTGGAGTGAACTCGCTCGGAGCAAACTCGGAGCACGTCTGAAGCGCACCAATGTATGGCCTCAAAGTTGTCAGTTGTGAGTGAGCGGATGGTCGGTCATTTGCTGAAATGTGTGTCTCACTTTGTAGCTGGATCTCAGTTCGTCGTATCATTCCGATGGAAATGCTCAACAGTATCTGGATGTGTTCTGTAAGTATCAGGCCAGAATACGGAACCGTGATCGCTGGGACCACGCTTTCATGATGTCAGGGTAGGAGGACCCATGCAAAATGTCTGTGCGATTAGTACTGACTAAGCTGAAAGACATTTGAGAAAGCCTCATTTTGGCTGGCCTGGTCACCTACTGTATGTAAGTACTGTAGCCTACCTCAAAAGAAAGAGGATAATCCTATGGTACCATGGTTGTTGGAGTTTGTCTTGTTCAACAGATTGAAGTTGGGTGGTCCGAATTTCCCGGTGGTCCACTTTCCCCCATGCAACCCTACCGTACACGTTCTGCATCCCAACAATTTCTTGGTTTTCTATACCCCTGGCGCTTTTCTTTGCCATTTGCGAAATGCGTACATGTAATGCGTGAATGTATGAATGTGATTATGAATGGCATGCAGGTTGAATCTTCACAAGGGTTCTCAGTCCAACTCGATCAGTGGCATTGCTCGTTTGCACGGCATGTGCGACAACGACAACACCTGCACACTGGTGGAGGGACACGACTTCACCTTAGTCTTCATCGGAACTCACGAGCTCGGACACAGGTTAGATGCCCTACTGCAAAAGTCAATAATATTTTATGTACCTACAATCAATACAGGGGTAACTGTGATTGCTGAAAGCCCATTTCGGGTCCAGTTGAATGATGTCGCCATAGTCAGCATTCCTTACGTGCAGCTCACTACAGTATTACGTTTCCTCCCTGCTATGAGGCTGAAGAGACCATTGATTCCGTGCACACTACACATGTATTGTAATGGTTGCAGTGTTGGGATGCGACATGACGAGCCGTACTGCGATAGCAACTTCATCATGTCTTCCTCCTTGGGTCCGGGCAAAGTTACCTGGTCTTCCTGCAGCATCAGGGACTACAGAAAGTTTCTGCACAGACTAGAGTAAGCAGCGTCCGGCCATTTTTTTCCAAATGTGCTCGTATTTCGTAATGCGTTTGTAGGGTACTGTGGGGTAAGCCGGTCATGGGGAAAACCAGCTAATGATGAACCAAATATGTCCTACGTAGCTCGCTTGAAAGAGGAATGTTTGGGCAATCGATCGATGTGGCATTTGTCTCAGGTCCATTGGCTTGCTGAAATTTGCAGCCCTGAAACTAAGGTTGCCGGATTTTCCCATGGCCGGGTTTGTGTGCAGTGATGCTGCTGTGCTATGTGTGTATTGCTTTTGGCTGCAGTCAAAGAGGCAAGAATTGTATGAAGCGGGCCAAGCGTACGGAGGTGCTCAACAGGGACGATGTGCTGCCGGGTCAGAAATTTACGGCGGATGAACAGTGCGCCATGATGCACGGTTACGGATACAAGCACGTACGTAAGAAGGAAGGCCACATGCACAAGCCAAGGAATCGAACCCTGGATTTCTCGCGTTCCATGCGAGCGCCGTAACCACTGAACTACACATCTGTGTGACCTCAAGTCACACAATTTTGCCCTTGCTAAAAAATAATAAATTATGTCGGCTATCGCAATTATTGGCTCTGCAGACTTATTGAACATGACGATTGCAAAACATGAGTGTGAACGTAAGCTTTCTAGCAAGTGTAAGCTGAATAGAGATATGCCAATTTCTTGCTCAAGGTGACGCCCAACCAAGATTATGCGGATGGCCCCTGTCACATGATGTGGTGCGGATTGAACGGGTATGGCCGCATCATCACATCTCACCCGGCCTTAGAGGGAACGTTCTGTGCGCACAACAGCTGGTGCTTAGAGGGCAAATGCGTGACGTGGAGCAACGGTCCGAGTCCAGCCATTCAGCCCGTTGTACGTGTGTAAGGCATACAGTACTCTACTCATGTACTTGCTTACAATAGTGCATACTGTCGACGAGAGAAACGAGTGAGCCAGGCGTTATCCTGCGTTAAGATCAGAGACGTATCTACAGTACGTCCGACGTACATACGCCCCGAAGAAGTTGGTGGCCCTCCATGCTTTTTCGGACGTACAGTGCGTATAAACATACGTGCATACGTCGAACGTTCAGGTGGCTAAATGTGAACGCGGGATGAGGACGACGGTGGTCGCCATTGGGGGAACATCGTTTTCTTCATCCACGGTCCACTCCTGACACTAGTGCGCTACACACGAGGTGAGTAAACTCCCCGTGTATGCGATGAAGCATAGGGAGTCTGGTGAATTCACCACGTGGGTAGCCCACTGCTGTACACTTTGCGTGAAAGTGAAAGCGTGCGGGAGGGAGCTGTGTTTTGTGTGTCGTGTGTGTTGTAGAAGGTGGACGGAGGCTGGTCGGCGTGGGCGGGCGTGGGGCGTTGCGCGGACTGCGCGTGTCCGCCGTTCGCGTCGGGTTTGGGCGTGCGCGTGTCGCGTCGCTCGTGTTCGCGTCCGCAGCCGAAGAACGGGGGGCGCGAGTGCTCCGGCGCGGGCGTGCGCGGCGTCCTCTGCTCCCGGGACTGTCGCCGCGGCAGCGACACCATCAAGCACTACGCCGGACGCACCTGCGAGAACCACCGCCAGCATCGCCAAGACGCCGCAGAGCTCAGCGGAAGGGGCGCCCAACTCCTCAAGTACTCCTCCAGAGCTTGCAAGGTAGTGTATCTACCTACAGCACATACACGTGGTACTACGTAGTATAGTATGCATGCATAGCACGTGCTTCATACCAGGGTAAGTAAGTAGGTACAATACTAAGTACAGTATGTACTGTAGACTTTCTGTCTCTATCTGTCTTTATGGTGGTGAAGTAAATTGTGTATTGGCAGATTTTTTGCATAATCAAAGTTCAATCCGGATCGAGGAATTATCGATTTTTGGGCGATTACTTTCCGGACGGCACCGAATGCGGATACAATAGATACTGCGTCGATGGAAAATGCCTGGTACTGTACTGTACATCACATAGTCATAGTAGATATAGCTATGTACCATTTACCTGCGTACATGCGACCTATAGGCACGACCATACGATTCCACATGCCTTCCTCATTTTCATTTGGCTTGCTTTCATTCATACAACAGCAGCTGTACTGTACGAACGTTGAAGTTCCTATCTTTTGTGCATACGTAGAGCCTAAGCCTAAATCCAAAATTGAGCTGTATGCAGTGGGGTATGTACGACATGTTCACTGCTCACTGTACGTGCGCCTCCGCCACAATCGTACCTCTACACGCTCACTCTTACCGTACGTATGCGTACATACGGAACGTATTTGCTTCCACAAGCGGGCCGATTTCTAGAAACTGTCTTGCGGGAGCACAGCGTTGACTGCTTCCGTTAACGACTGTCCGTCTGGCCCGGAAACCTGTCCAATCACCGCCTTTCAACATGATCATCCCCCTCCTCCTCCTCCTCCTCCTCCACCACCACCACCACCCCAACCACCTCCTCCTCCGCCGCCTCCTCCTCCGCCACTTCTAACTCCCAGTTTCTGGATGCAGTGGGAAGCGTGGACATCTTGTAAGACACAACGCACACCATCTGTGTTAACCCCCTTCGTAATCCCAGGCGTCCGCCTGTCCGTAGCCACCCGGCAAACCCCGTGGAAAAACAAACGCCGTCTACGGTCGGGGTTTTTCCCGTCTACGGACGGGGTTTGCCGGGTGGCTACGGACAGGCGGACTCCTGGGATTACGAAAGGGGTTAACCAGCTCCGCAATGGACTCGTCCGCTAAGACGGCGGGCCGCCCGGAATCGATAAAAAGCGCCGACAGAAACAGGAGAAGTTTTTCATTCGACTGACGTTTCAGGTGGCCTGCGGGCGGCCCACGGGCTGAGCGGGCGAGGCCATCTCGAAGGCAGGGGGTTAATGCTGCAGTGGTGTGGTGTGTTGGTTGCAGTTTTGCTGTGTATGTACTGTAGGCTCTGTGACGTGCGGCAAGGGCTTCGTGACTCGCAGTCGCAGCTGTCAGTTCGGCAGTGACGGCGGCTCGTGCAGCGGCGGCTTCAACTCCGAGACGCGGGAGTGCAGCGCCGGCTGGTGTGCGTGGGGTGAGTGGAGCGTGTGCAGCGAGTCCTGCAGCGGCGACCGGCGCTCCGGCTCCCAGCAGCGCAGTCGCTACTGTCCGGGCGACGTGTGCGGCGGCGGCGGCGGCGCCTCCAGGGACACGCGCGCGTGCGCCGGGGCGCATCCCTGTGAACCCGTCTGGTCCGCCTGGAGCGGCTGGAGCGCGTGCAGTCGCAGCTGCGGCTCGCCCACCACGCGATTCCGCGCTCGCTCCTGCTCCGGTCCCTGTCGCGCGGCTCACTTGCGCAATGGCGAAGAGCGCCAGGTGGAGCAGTGCACACCCAGGTGACTACATGCAGTACTTCACTATTTTGTACGTAACGTACTCTGCATATAGAAGGATTGTTCACTGAATTGCATACACGTGTCACTGGACCTTCTTCTATCCATTGCAGTATGAGCTACATACTTGAGTTTAATTGATCCTGGATTCCTGGGTTGTCGCAAGATGGCCACTTTATTTTTCCGAAATAAAGAAAGGGGTCACCTTGCGACCACACAGGATCAACATAGCTCCTCCACTCCAGTAGTGGCATACGACTATGACGTGTATGCCAACTCGTTGCATATGTGCTTTGAGGTTCTGCGACTGGGGTGCTTGGTCCGGGTGTTCTGCGAGCTGTGGACGGGGGGAGAGGGAGCGGTATCGGGCGTGTCCGGGCGGCGGCTGCAGCGTGGAGTCCTGGGAGTCGGTGAGCGGCAAGCGCCAGCTGGAGACCTGCCAAGTCGCCCCACCATGCAGCGGTAACACACTCTGGTAGCTAGCAACAACTGTCTGTGGCACCGTATCTATGTAGTCGCCGTACTGTGTAGCTTTGTTGGATGCGGCATAGTTAGCTTCAGCTTGCTTATTCTAACGTCGACTGTATTGTATGTACAACTAGCTTTTAGGCTTTTGCTTTCGCTGTTGCTTCGGTACTTACTATGTTGTTTGATAGTGCTACGTACGTTGGATGCTGAGTCTTGTAAGTTCACTATAGTTATACTTAGGTTTAGCAAGACCAAAGTACTGTAGATGGCCCCTGCTAGTTTTGCTGTGTAGAAAGTAACCACTTTCACCTAATGGCTGTGATTGAGGTTGCCTTGCGTCATGGATAGATTAGATTCTTGGTGTATTGTTATCGAATATTGTTGGTGATGTCAATGTGACGCGCTGTCAATGTACATAATTAATTATGTATTGTACACGAAGGTAGGTGGTGTGTACATGACATTATAATGTAGTATTGCACGATTGCTGTGTGCAGTATGTTTTGTACTGTCCATCCGTCCGTTCCTATACAACGCTGTGTACTGTACATGTACATAACTACAGGGTGCATATTGCCGACAGGCCAGCCACAGCTTGCTATTCTTCCGCTTTTTGGCCGCGTTTCAGCAGGTTGGAAAACGGTGAGTAGCAATCGCCTGACGACAGTGATGTCTGGGGTCACACCGACAGCTGCTTCAAGCTCTCCCATCACGCTCAGAATCATCAGCAGTTCGAATGGTCGGCGTATCACGGCTACTCTGACGAGAATAAGCAGCACTCAGCCGCCCCGCGCTCATAAGAAAGATGCCATCGCTGGTACTGATGCCACTACCGCCATTACTATCTTACGGGCTACTAAGCAGAGCGATCGCTGCTTCAAACTGCTTTTGCTGCCGCTGCTTATGCATCTGTGTCCGCCTGCATTCGCCCCGTATCGTCCACCCGTACGCATCTTTGCAGCTGCAGCCCACTGGACCAGTTGGACGGAATGGACCAGCTGTTCCACCTCCTGCGGTCATGGCAGAGCCGCTCGCTACCGGCGCTGCGAGGCCATCCTGGGTGGGCAGTTCCTGCCTGAGACTGCGTGCAAGGGCGGGGCAGCTGGGGCCGGTATCGAGAAACGGGACTGCTTCATCACCACCTGTCACGCATGGACACGATGGTCGGACTGGTCCTTGTGCTCCGCGCCATGCGGCCCGGGGGTGAGCGCCAGATACCGGCGATGCCAGATGGAGGACGGACGCGCCATCAATGACAATTCCTGTGCGGGAAAGGCGGTGGAGGAGAAGGAGTGCGAGCGGAAGCCCTGCAACAGCTGGACCCAGTGGACCAACTGGACCACCTGCAGTGTCACGTGTGGCGCCGGCAGCATGGCGCGCTATCGCTCCTGCAAGACTGCGGCGCCCAGCGGCAAGAGACTGCGGGACAAAGCTTGCGGCCGGCCGGGCGACGGCATCGTCAAGAAAAAGTGCCACATGCCGTCCTGCAATGGCGAAGAGGAATGGGGTCAGTGGAGTCCCTGGTCCAAATGCTCAAGAACCTGCGGCGCATATGGAAGAAGGGCAAGAAAGCGGTAAGCTTTCCGTTTTCAGTTCGCAAATCGCAAATGCCCAGTTTCCGTGGACTGTTCTCATGTTAGTGCGGGGGTAGTTCGGGTCATCCATCCCAACCTACAGTAGTACTTTCAGTTGGGAAGGGAGAAAGTTGGTGATCTGATCATGGTAACATGCTTGCGTGCTGTACTATCTGTTGGTTGGTTGTACATTTGATGGGGTTCGCCCTCTCCCCTCAAAGGTAGAGGGAGGTGGCCCGAATTACCCCAACCCGACCCGAATTACCCCAGCTACAGGCCTACCATGAATGTGCGACGTTCATCGATGTATGGCGGCGCTTCTTTTTTCAGAAGCTGTCACGCTGCGCAGGGTTGCGAAGGGCCGGACAAGGACTTCCAGCGTTGTGGCACGGAAGCAGCCTGTGTGACGGACTTCGAGAAAGGCATCTGGTCAGAATGGAGTCCGTGGGGCGACTGTTCAGCCTCTTGCGGTGAAGCGTATCAAGCGCGCAGAAGAGTTTGTGTCAAGGTGAAACGCCTTCTTTCCCGTCTTTCTTACTCTCTTACTGTAAAGGTCGGTATAGGGTACTATGGGGTAAACTCGGACACGTGGTAAACCCGGACACCTAAGCTTTTCAGTACTTGCCGCTTCAGCATTTCAAGACTTGCCGCAATGATAAACATGGTTGCTCATTTGAAAGAGGAGAGTTCAAGGAATCGATTGGTAGAATACTTGTCTCAATCGGTCGTATGATTGCTGAGATATACTAGGTGTCCGGGTTTACCCCCGTGTCCGGATTTACCGCACAGTACCCTACGAAATGATATCAGCCAAAGTGGGTGGGTTATAGACGCCAGTGCCACACGGGATTGGGTTGTACACCGAACCCTATCTTTTTGTTCTGTTTGAACACTGCGTCTTATGTCGATAAACGATATGCATGCAATGGCTGGTGAAATTTATGAGCAGGGTCGATGCGTTGGTTCTCCAGTGGACACACAACCGTGTAAGGACCGACTCCCTTGTCCAACTGGCTGGTCGCCCTGGGGAGCTTGGACCAAGTGCTCCAAATCTTGTGGAACTGGCACTCAAACTAGGGAAAGGTTAGCCTAGCCTGAATTGTGGGTATTTATTTATGCATAAACCAGTACATGTACATACAGTACGTACAAGGTTCATGTCAACACCACAGCATAAGAAATACTCACCCGACAGACACCCTCTTCTCCAATGTTATTATCTGTAAATTCCTGACGATGCTATTGTATGACTGACACCGGTGCGGTTTTGTTCTTTGGCAGGATATGTCTGAGCGAGCATTGCGAAGGTGTGGCAGGCGGTTCACAGCTGACTCACTGCAACGCTCAGCCGTGTCCAGATCTGCTGAGGCGACAGCGAGAGAGGGACAAGGCCAATCATCCAAGTTTCTTCAAAGATAGTCCGACGGCTTCCATCCCACCTAATCTTCTACCTCCTCCTCGTTTAGGTAACTCACTGCCTGGTGCGCAAATACTTACGGTACGTACGTTTCCTAAAGACAAATGTACCCGTGACTATGGATGGTATACTGTGGATTGTGCACTTCTTTACTTTGTGCTAAGAATAGAAGATAGTGTGATGGGTGGTTGCGAGCTGACCCCACTGTTTTTCAGTGCGTTTTTTGTCGGTGCCGGCGGGGGTCACCCACCGATCAAGCAAACGCACTGAAAAAAACAGAGGGCTCAGCTCGCGACCACCCAAAATTCTTATTGCGCAAGTAACGAATACGCGAACCACATCCATATTGTATTATAGGTTCCCTGGGTGCGTGGGGTTCGTGGGGCGAGTGGAGCGCCTGCTCGGCGTCCTGTGACTTGGGCCTGCAGACGAGGATCAGACAGTGCTACAGTGGCGTCAGTTGCCCCGGTGACGTCACCGAGGAGCAGAGTTGTCTCATCGATCAGTGCGCTCACTGGGGAGGTATACAAAACACAGGGATGTAGACAGTCGAGAAATTGTTGGATGGTCAACCAAAATGAGGCTTCCTTAAAGTTTTTGTACCTAATCCCATAGAAAATGTTGCGTCCCTTGCCACCTATTTTGGGGCGCACTTGCGCCCTCTTGTTCTTCCTATTTATACTCCAGGGGTACATGTACGTATAGTATACCACAGAGCATGCACAGCAGAGTAGGGTTGTGGTTATTCACTCTGTCAGGTTGGGGTCAGTGGAGCGGTTGTTCTGCGACGTGTGGCGGGGGTCTGGAGACACGAGTTCGCAACTGTTACGGAAAGGGCAGCTGTCAAGGAACGCCAGTGGAGGAAACGGCCTGCGCTCAGCAGCCTTGCTTCAACTTCAGGAGTAGAAGAAGCTGAGAGAAGCGACAGATAGATGATTCTAATGTATCGTAATTCAGTAATTGATGCTCTTAAGTTTGTCACTCGAGTTTGATTTGTCATGTCGTGCGTGGTAGAATCGTCGCATGCATTTACAGTATGTACATGATTGGAAGTTTTGTGATAAAGTACAACCGTATAGAATGTATGTAGGTAGGCCTCATGCATTCATGTATGTGTACTGGTACCTACTACCTACCTGTGTATGTGTGCATAGACGTAATGCAGCTGTGAATGTCTCCAACCGTAAATGGGTAAATGACACCGCTGATAATATGGTCGTCTTGTATAATGGGGATGGGGAGCCTCAGCTTCTCACGGCTTTCGACCGAAAAAACTGCATTGCTTGCATTTGTTGTGCAAGAAAAGCATTGTGTCTAAAAACTAAATACTGCAGGTTAGTCTTTGTGTTATGTACTCCTAGAACTCACATGCGCTCTCACAACGTTTTTTTCTTGAGTGAATGCGCAGTGCGACGCGTACTACAGGTGTACATGTACAGTTTTTGATTGTTTCGTTGTTTTTCCGTTGTTTTCAAGAATTCGTAGAAGTATTCACTGAATTTCACTCAATCAGACATGCCGAAAAGGCAGTATCGAAGGCGTAGGAGCTCGGAAAGCGAGGAGGAAGTGGAGAAAGGAGATGGAGCAGAAGACAAACGTCTCTGGTATGTTTTGTGTGTAGTATTGCTGTTTTGATCCTATTCATATGTGTGTACATACATGCCAGCCACGTCCGTATGGCCAAGGAGCTATAAGTAGCTACTTATAGCTCCTTGGTATGGCGTATGTATGGTATATGTTTGTAGCGCATGTTGTCGTTAGTTGTCAAGTGCGTATTTTGCATTGTTCCAGCTCCGCTCTTGAGGATATTCGGGGTATGCAGAAGGAGAGACAGAAACCTGCTGGACTCAGGTAGGGTACTGTGGTGTAAACCCGGCCACCTATGCTCCTTTTACTTTGCTGATTGAGCGAATGATGCACCAAATAAAAGCTTATTTGAAAGAGGAGAGTACAAGGAATCGATTGACAACCTATTTGTCTCAATCGGTCCATTGGTTCCTGAGATATACAACCCTGAACCCTTAGGCGGGCGGATTTACCCATGGGCGGGTTCACCCCATGTTAGCCTACTTTGCTGCGCTGCGTTCCTTCGTAGTGTAGCTGTAGCTGCACAAAATGAAGTATATGCGTTGTCGTTCTATTGTTGTTTGCTTTTCAGTGCAGCTGAATTGGCTTCATATGCGATAGAACATAGTGGTTCGAGTGGTAGAAGTGGAAGCTCTTCTTCTGATCCTTTGAAGCTGAAGACAGGAGGCGTCATTCATCTGTCCAAAATCAAGCAGACAGATTTGTATGTACACTGCACGTGCACACGCAGACACATGTAGCTAAATAGAGCATAAATACAGCTGGCTAAATGTAGGTACAACTACTACCTGCAGTTGTTCAGCTAGATGCAGCATGTTTCTATGTACGTATGTAGTGAGCTTGGTGTACTTGCATGTTTCTAGGAGGAATGCAGATATTGAGGAGGGGATTCGTCAAGCCTTTTCCAAGGAAACGTGTCTCAGAGACGAAGATGAAGAAATGTAAGCGCAATTGGCAACAGCATACATGCATAGTTTACACGTGCACACACTCATACATATGCATGCATTGGTAATGGTGTCTTGCTACTGTAGCCAGCTCCTTTGTTGTAACTCAGTTATACCATGAAAACCTGGGGAAATTCGTACATTCTTTCGCAACTGTCTACGCGCGCGCGCGCGCCGTACTTTGCGCGCGGTGCATTGACAGCGCCCGGTTATTTTCAATATGTCTTCACCGAAGTAAGTAGGATGTTCCAATTTCCTCAGGTTTTGAGGTACCCAACTCCTTTTGTAACTTGATAGTGCAAAGTTTTGCTGTCTGAAATAATTACTCCGTTTTATATTCGATTGTTATACACCAAGAATGATGGGTGGTCGCAAGCTGGACCTTTCTATTATTCAGTGCTTGATCGGTGTTGGTGGGGTGTAGCACCCATATTCTCAGCGCAAGTAGCGAATGCGATGTTTGCAGGCGTAAGTATGTGGATGAGGAGCTGTCGAGGCGAACGGGAAAGACGGAAGGAAAAGCGGAGAAAGAGCAGAAACAGGAGCAGCAGCATTCTATCTATGAAATGCCTGAACACCTGAAGAAGTACACGTCGAAGAAGAAGGAAGACATGCTGAGCAATCAGATGCTCTGCGGTATTCCAGAAGTCGACCTTGGCATCGAGTAAGCTACACACACACAGCTTCTCTGCACTCTGGATGTGATGTGGAATAGTGCGGGGTAACTCGGGCCAGGGGAAATTGGGCCAAGCTTTTTTATCTTCTTGTGGCAGTGGCAGGTAGCAGTCAGGTTGAGCAGGGAATCTGTGCAAGCATCTGTAGAATTAGCACATTCACTACTTCCTTCCTTGCAGAAATGGGATGGGTGGCCGGAATTACCCCTGGCCAGAGTTACCCCGCATTACAATATTATGTTACGTGCAGCGTACGCGTACGTGTGGCAATAGCATCCGAGACGGAAGCCAGTATGGTAGTGTATGTACGTAAACTACCTACTTCTAGGTATGTAAGGCGAGTTTAGCCATCTGTCCTTGGACTGGCACGTGGTCGTGTGCCTAAAAGTCCACAGCTGTGACCGAGGGTAGCGGGTTCGATTCCCGTTCGGTCCTATTTCTCCCCCCCCCCCTTTTCGGGGCCCGGCTATCGCCAGACGGAACGCGGCACGTCACAATTATGTAACGCGCAAGGTTTACTGTGCACATGGAGAGTGATCCATTACTCTGTGTGAATCAACGTGTGTTTAGCGCCAAAATTCGGAATATCGAAGAGACGGAAGCGAAGAAGCTTCGTCTGTTGAAAGAGGCTACAGAAGAGCAAAAGAATCTGGAACAGCACACCAGCTTCCAACAGGATCTTGTCAAAGATCTCTCCTGGGAGTACGTCAGAAATAGACGATGTAAGCAGAAAGCGCGTATTTGCATGTCAACTTGAATACTTTATCCTATCATGCGTGTACTGTACTGTAACTGCGGCCGTAGGTACTATAAGTATGTACGGTGAGCTGAGACCTGTTGTTGGGGAATATTCGCCTTGCTCTATAAGAGCGGTTGTCGTTTCGACCCTCCCCGCCGAATTTAGCTGTCGTTATCACACACACACACGCACACGCACACAAAGCACGCCGAAGCAATATTTTTTAACGCAAAGTACGCCGAATTTTGAGCTGTAGTTGCTAAATAACGCGAAATATTTGCTTGCGCGCCGTGCGTGCGTGATAACTGCAACTACAGCTCAATTCGGCGGGGAGACGTCGAAAGGACAACCGCTTTTATGGAGGAAGGCGAATACAGCGCTAAATACGGGTCGTGACTGACTGTCTATGCTGTTGTTTGTAGTCAACGTGGAGAATACGACGGATCTGGGTCGCGGGGACGAGGGCTGGAAGGGACGCGGAGCCGGGGCCGTGGTTCCGGTGGTGGGGGAAGAGACGCCGCAGTGGGTCCACGACCCCTCCCAGCAGCCCCCGGGCAGCAGCAGCAGACGCAGCGAAGGGGGAGGCGACCACACCACCAGCACTCGCAGAAGCAGCAGCACGCAGCAGAAACCCTCCGACAAGCAGGCCTACGAACAGTTCAAACAGTCCTGGTTCAGTCGAGGAAAACAAAGATGATCATATAGGTACATACATACACACTTTGCCGATGCTCTGTAATTTCTCATGTATTGCCTAGCTGTTACATCCGCACGTAATGTGGAGGACGACAAGTCATCGATCTGTCAACATCGCTGGACGGTATGTTTGTTTACCTGCTGTGCTAATGTAATAGCCTACATTATGTGTGTGCACACTAGTATGTAGCTGTATGTATGTACAGTATGTGCAGTAGGTACACGTACAGTTTGTACGTATAGTATGCAAATCACGTTCACTCGTTGTGCACGGCATCATGCAGAGGTATGTACAGGTACTGTACGTGGCACGTACGGTAAGATTACATACTGTACACAATGGGTTTGTTGAGTGAATCTTTCTGCTTGTCTCGACAACACAAACTGCATGTTTGACCGACAACACAAAACGGTATTTTTGACAAAAATTGTCTTTTGCTCTGATCTGAGCAGTCGAAAGATGACACCGACAGCGAGTAATAATAATTTCAACTTCAATTTGGTGTCCTCAGTACTGACGACCATCTGCCTGTCTATGCTTCCTGTAGGCTATGAACTGCTGATAGTCAACACTCCGCAAGCTGTCCTCATCTCCTTCGTTAACTCCTCATTTATTTCTGAATACGGCAGGCAGACGGCTGCTCTCAATTTGCTCTGGTCTTTCATTGTGGCTTGTCAGGCTGTCGGTGCTCTGGTTGGTTGTTTCGCAGTTGTGCCCTTGTTGGACAGATGGGGACGACGCCGCTGTCTCCTGCTTCTGAATAATCTCCTCATAATCGTCGCCAGTTTCCTCATGGCTTTGGCCAAACCGATCAACTCCTTCGAGCTCCTCATCATTGGTCGCTTCTTGTTTGGTAATATACTAAGTATGTATGATCCATGCTGCACAAGTAAATCTGTCAATATGTATCATGGAGGAAGCTCGACTACGATACCTTGTCCAGTACCTACTTCATAGACTCTCCCACTACTATTTGAAAAACAAGGGGGAATCCTTGTGACGCTGTTTCTACGCATTGGCTTTTTGATGGTGCCTGAACTGTATTGTATAGGCTTGTCGAGTGGTTTGGTGATGACGGTGTTGCCGATATGGATCGGCGAAGTGTGTCCGGTGCAGTTGCGCGGTCCTTTCTCCTGCCTGCAGCACACGTTCCTGTCGGTGGGCAGTGCGGCGGCGGCCTTTCTCGGCCTCGCTGGCGTCCTCGGCGACGCGGCCAACTGGCCCTTCCTCATGGCGCTCCCGCTCTTCGTCGCCTGCATCCAGTTGGCCCTCTATCCTCGGGTATACATAGATACAAAGAACATGGGAGCACAAGAATTTTTGCGCCCAGAAATTTGTGGCTAAGGATTTCTATAGGATACTGTAAAGTTTGCTGTATAACCCGATATCGAATATAGCCCGAGATATCGAATGTAACCCGAGCAAATTGGTCGACTTTGGCTTTTAGTATTTTGTATAACCCGATATTCACCAAGCGCCAAATGCTTCAAAAAGCTGTTATACGCTGAAATAAGCAAGTTTGGTAGGCCTATACCCCGATATTTTGTATACCCCGATATCGAGTACACCGCCCGAGCAAATTGGTCGACTTTGTTTGTATATCCCGATCGGGTAATACACCAAACGTTACAGTAAGTATGTAATACGCCCATGGCCACGTTTTACTCTCCAAACTGTTTCTTGCCTATCTATACCCCTGCCATCCGCTCTTTCCCGAAACTCCCCGGTTTCTGCTCGTTAATCGGCGCGATAATCTGGCGGCCTTTCGCTCCATTCGCTACTACTACGGCCCGCAAGTGGACGCCTTGGCCGTTGCGGCCGCCATCCAACTCCAACACGAAAGAGACTGCAACAGCTACGTGGTGAATACGAGCAGTGTGTCTTGCACGCAAATCCTTCGTCGGCCCCTCTATCGCAGTCGGCTGTTGCTTGGAGCGTTGACGAATTTCGCTCAGATATTCACGGGTGTTATGGCTGTGGTCTCGTATTCAACGCCGATCATGCGTCAACTGGGTATCCCGGAAGCCATGTCCGAATACGTGACAGCCGCCGGCTCTCTCGTCTTCGCCGCTTTCTCGCTGCCCTCGCTCTACTTCGTGGAGAAGTCGGGACGTCGGCGTCTGCTGCTCAGCTGCTTGGCACTCTTAACTCTGGCCAATTTCCTATTCTTCAGCATGGGCGTACTGATGGAGCGACAGCAGAGTACGACCGCCTCCTACGCAGGGTTATCGATAATCCAACTCTCCATATCCAAATGATCATGCGAACAAAACAGTATCACAGTATCGTAGGGCATAATCTATCTGGCACTCTCCGACTGTCAGCACTGATTTGATACCCTGAATAGTCAAGCCAGACGTTTTGGATTATAGCGATAACCCTGAGTTTATGTGTTTGTGGCGGCCGTATTTCTGTTCGCCGTCGCCTACAATCTCGGCCCTGGCCCGCTCTGCTATTTCTTGCCCGCCGAACTGGCGCCGCCTCCTGCGCGCTCAGTCTCCTTGGCTGTCGGCGTGGCCGTTAACTGGCTCAGCACAATTCTGTCTACGCTGATCTTTTATCCTCTGCAAGCAGCGATCGGATCCGTCAGCTTTCTCCTCTTCGCCTTTCCTACTCTCCTCAACTTTCTCCTACTGTTTTGGAAGCTACCGGAAACCAAAGATTCAGTCGAACTATCGGGTGCAAGTGGGAGTGGCAGGACTGAGGAGACACAGCCACTACTCAGCTCCACCAGTACCGAGTTTATGACCAAAGTGCTCTGAATGTGAAACAAAAAAGTAGCTGATTTTCGCAGCGTTCGAATGATTAGTGATTACGTATGATTTGACAATACCAGGAATCAGTAATGAGGTTGTTGGGATGAGTCACAGTGGCTGGCTAAGTATACGTATGAAGTATTAGACATTTCATGAACGTGGATCGATAAATTTAATTTGCATGCGCTGTACGAAGGTCATGAGGATGAACGTCCTTTCTCTTTCTTATCGTAACTTGTACAGCAATAGTACATGGGATAGAGGATTATACAAGCAGCAGCTTGTCAGTATGTACTGTACATTGAAGTTACTATCTTTTGTGCATACGTAGGGCTAAGCCTAAGCCTAAGCCTAAGCCTAAGCCTAAATATGAAATTCGACTCTATGCTGTTGGGTATGTACCGTTCGTTCACTGATCACTCAGACAGCCTCCTACTCCATTCCTCTTTCAGTTGCTCCTGCTCTGCTTTCATTCAAGCAGCAGCTTGTCAGTATGTACTGTACATTGAAGTTACTATCTTTTGTGCATACGTAGGGCTAAGCCTAAGCCTAAGCCTAAGCCTAAGCCTAAATATGAAATTCGACTCTATGCTGTTGGGTATGTACCGTTCGTTCACTGATCACTCAGACAGCCTCCTACTCCATTCCTCTTTCAGTTGCTCCTGCTCTGCTTTCATTCAAGCAGCAGCTTGTCAGTATGTACTGTACATTGAAGTTACTATCTTTTGTGCATACGTAGGGCTAAGCCTAAGCCTAAGCCTAAGCCTAAGCCTAAGCCTAAGCCTAAATATGAAATTCGACTCTATGCTGTTGGGTATGTACCGTTCGTTCACTGATCACTCAGACAGCCTCCTACTCCATTCCTCTTTCAGTTGCTCCTGCTCTGCTTTCATTCAAGCAGCAGCTTGTCAGTATGTACTGTACATTGAAGTTACTATCTTTTGTGCATACGTAGGGCTAAGCCTAAGCCTAAGCCTAAGCCTAAGCCTAAATATGAAATTCGACTCTATGCTGTTGGGTATGTACCGTTCGTTCACTGATCACTCAGACAGCCTCCTACTCCATTCCTCTTTCAGTTGCTCCTGCTCTGCTTTCATTCAAGCAGCAGCTTGTCAGTATGTACTGTACATTGAAGTTACTATCTTTTGTGCATACGTAGGGCTAAGCCTAAGCCTAAGCCTAAGCCTAAGCCTAAATATGAAATTCGACTCTATGCTGTTGGGTATGTACCGTTCGTTCACTGATCACTCAGACAGCCTCCTACTCCATTCCTCTTTCAGTTGCTCCTGCTCTGCTTTCATTCAAGCAGCAGCTTGTCAGTATGTACTGTACATTGAAGTTACTATCTTTTGTGCATACGTAGGGCTAAGCCTAAGCCTAAGCCTAAGCCTAAGCCTAAATATGAAATTCGACTCTATGCTGTTGGGTATGTACCGTTCGTTCACTGATCACTCAGACAGCCTCCTACTCCATTCCTCTTTCAGTTGCTCCTGCTCTGCTTTCATTCAAGCAGCAGCTTGTCAGTATGTACTGTACATTGAAGTTACTATCTTTTGTGCATACGTAGGGCTAAGCCTAAGCCTAAGCCTAAGCCTAAGCCTAAATATGAAATTCGACTCTATGCTGTTGGGTATGTACCGTTCGTTCACTGATCACTCAGACAGCCTCCTACTCCATTCCTCTTTCAGTTGCTCCTGCTCTGCTTTCATTCAAGCAGCAGCTTGTCAGTATGTACTGTACATTGAAGTTACTATCTTTTGTGCATACGTAGGGCTAAGCCTAAGCCTAAGCCTAAGCCTAAGCCTAAGCCTAAATATGAAATTCGACTCTATGCTGTTGGGTATGTACCGTTCGTTCACTGATCACTCAGACAGCCTCCTACTCCATTCCTCTTTCAGTTGCTCCTGCTCTGCTTTCATTCAAGCAGCAGCTTGTCAGTATGTACTGTACATTGAAGTTACTATCTTTTGTGCATACGTAGGGCTAAGCCTAAGCCTAAGCCTAAGCCTAAGCCTAAGCCTAAGCCTAAATATGAAATTCGACTCTATGCTGTTGGGTATGTACCGTTCGTTCACTGATCACTCAGACAGCCTCCTACTCCATTCCTCTTTCAGTTGCTCCTGCTCTGCTTTCATTCAAGCAGCAGCTTGTCAGTATGTACTGTACATTGAAGTTACTATCTTTTGTGCATACGTAGGGCTAAGCCTAAGCCTAAGCCTAATGCCTAAGCCTAAATATGAAATTCGACTCTATGCTGTTGGGTATGTACCGTTCGTTCACTGATCACTCAGACAGCCTCCTACTCCATTCCTCTTTCAGTTGCTCCTGCTCTGCTTTCATTCAAGCAGCAGCTTGTCAGTATGTACTGTACATTGAAGTTACTATCTTTTGTGCATACGTAGGGCTAAGCCTAAGCCTAAGCCTAAGCCTAAGCCTAAGCCTGAAATTCGACTCTATGCTGTTGGGTATGTACCGTTCGTTCACTGATCACTCAGACAGCCTCCTACTGTTGTCCTCTTTCAGTTGCTCCTGCTCTGCTTTCATTCAAGCAGGAAGTTACTATCTTTTGTGATACGTAGGGTAAGCCTAAGCCTAAGCCTAAGTAAAAATATGAAATTCGACTCTATCTGTTGGAATACATACTGATCACTCAGACATCCTACTTGTTACTTAGTTTTTCATCCACAAATACTAACAAATATTAATTACTTACATGCAATTTCATTAACTAACTACTTGAAATTGACTACAACTGTTGGAATGTATGACAAACTGAGTACTCAGTGAAGTAGGAAGTTTACTGGTAAACACCATACCCAACAGCATAGAGTCGAATTTCATATCTTAGGCTTAGGCTTAGGCTTAGGCTAGGCTTAGCCCTTTTACTATGCACAAAAGATAGTAACTTCAATGTACAGTACATACTGACAAGCTGCTGCTTGAATGAAAGCAGAGCAGGAGCAACTGAAAGAGGAATGGAGTAGGAGGCTGTCTGAGTGATCAGTGAACGAACGGTACATACCCAACAGCATAGAGTCGAATTTCATATTTAGGCTTAGGCTTAGGCTTAGGCTTAGCCCTACGTATGCACAAAAGATAGTAACTTCAATGTACAGTACATACTGACAAGCTGCTGCTTGAATGAAAGCAGAGCAGGAGCAACTGAAAGAGGAATGGAGTAGGAGGCTGTCTGAGTGATCAGTGAACGAACGGTACATACCCAACAGCATAGAGTCGAATTTCATATTTAGGCTTAGGCTTAGGCTTAGGCTTAGGCTCTACGTATGCACAAAAGATAGTAACTTCAATGTACAGTACATACTGACAAGCTGCTGCTTGAATGAAAGCAGAGCAGGAGCAACTGAAAGAGGAATGGAGTAGGAGGCTGTCTGAGTGATCAGTGAACGAACGGTACATACCCAACAGCATAGAGTCGAATTTCATATTTAGGCTTAGGCTTAGGCTTAGGCTTAGGCTTAGGCTTAGCCCTACGTATGCACAAAAGATAGTAACTTCAATGTACAGTACATACTGACAAGCTGCTGCTTGAATGAAAGCAGAGCAGGAGCAACTGAAAGAGGAATGGAGTAGGAGGCTGTCTGAGTGATCAGTGAACGAACGGTACATACCCAACAGCATAGAGTCGAATTTCATATTTAGGCTTAGGCTTAGGCTTAGGCTTAGGCTTAGCCCTACGTATGCACAAAAGATAGTAACTTCAATGTACAGTACATACTGACAAGCTGCTGCTTGAATGAAAGCAGAGCAGGAGCAACTGAAAGAGGAATGGAGTAGGAGGCTGTCTGAGTGATCAGTGAACGAACGGTACATACCCAACAGCATAGAGTCGAATTTCATATTTAGGCTTAGGCTTAGGCTTAGGCTTAGGCTTAGCCCTACGTATGCACAAAAGATAGTAACTTCAATGTACAGTACATACTGACAAGCTGCTGCTTGAATGAAAGCAGAGCAGGAGCAACTGAAAGAGGAATGGAGTAGGAGGCTGTCTGAGTGATCAGTGAACGAACGGTACATACCCAACAGCATAGAGTCGAATTTCATATTTAGGCTTAGGCTTAGGCTTAGGCTTAGGCTTAGGCTTAGCCCTACGTATGCACAAAAGATAGTAACTTCAATGTACAGTACATACTGACAAGCTGCTGCTTGAATGAAAGCAGAGCAGGAGCAACTGAAAGAGGAATGGAGTAGGAGGCTGTCTGAGTGATCAGTGAACGAACGGTACATACCCAACAGCATAGAGTCGAATTTCATATTTAGGCTTAGGCTTAGGCTTAGGCTTAGGCTTAGCCCTACGTATGCACAAAAGATAGTAACTTCAATGTACAGTACATACTGACAAGCTGCTGCTTGAATGAAAGCAGAGCAGGAGCAACTGAAAGAGGAATGGAGTAGGAGGCTGTCTGAGTGATCAGTGAACGAACGGTACATACCCAACAGCATAGAGTCGAATTTCATATTTAGGCTTAGGCTTAGGCTTAGGCTTAGGCTTAGGCTTAGCCCTACGTATGCACAAAAGATAGTAACTTCAATGTACAGTACATACTGACAAGCTGCTGCTTGAATGAAAGCAGAGCAGGAGCAACTGAAAGAGGAATGGAGTAGGAGGCTGTCTGAGTGATCAGTGAACGAACGGTACATACCCAACAGCATAGAGTCGAATTTCATATTTAGGCTTAGGCTTAGGCTTAGGCTTAGGCTTAGCCCTACGTATGCACAAAAGATAGTAACTTCAATGTACAGTACATACTGACAAGCTGCTGCTTGAATGAAAGCAGAGCAGGAGCAACTGAAAGAGGAATGGAGTAGGAGGCTGTCTGAGTGATCAGTGAACGAACGGTACATACCCAACAGCATAGAGTCGAATTTCATATTTAGGCTTAGGCTTAGGCTTAGGCTTAGGCTTAGGCTTGGCCTACGTATGCACAAAAGATAGTAACTTCAATGTACAGTACATACTGACAAGCTGCTGCTTGAATGAAAGCAGAGCAGGAGCAACTGAAAGAGGAATGGAGTAGGAGGCTGTCTGAGTGATCAGTGAACGAACGGTACATACCCAACAGCATAGAGTCGAATTTCATATTTAGGCTTTGGCTTGGTTGGCTTGGTCCTCCTCCCGCAGATGGTGGTTTGGATGTCCCGTCGTACTGACAGCTGCTGCTTGAATGAAAGCAGAGCAGGAGCAACTGAAAGAGGAATGGAGTAGGGGGCTGTCTGGTGATTTAAGTGAACAGAACAGCTCTACCACAGCATAGTCCAATTTCATATTTTGGCTCGTTTGGTTTAGGCCTACAGTTCTAAGCTTGCATCACGTGGCGAAAGAGATCGTCATTTCAATTTAAATGTCCATGCCAGTGCATACTGACAAGCTGCTGTTTAGATGAGAAACAGGAGCAGAGCGGCTTGAAAAATTCGTAGGGGGCTGTCTGAGTGGTCCCATTTCTCTTCAGGTGTAGACGGTGCCGCAATTCTGTGCAGCCGGTCATACGGAGCGCGTACGAGCCCAGCGGAGGTAAGGGGAGAGATTTGAGAATTGAGCTGTGCGGTCAGATTGGACGTGCGCTAAGAGGGCGTATCCACTTCAGGCGCTGGTGTTGAGCTGGCACTGGCTGCCGAATTTAGCATTTCTCTTCTCTTGTAGAATCTCTCTTAACAATGAATACATGTTCATACGTACCTCGGGAATGAGATCGTCGAAGAAGTTTTGGTTGTCCTTCATCAGTTCCTTGGTGGCATCTTTTAGCTTTTCCACTCTCGGCAGCTTCAGCACGATGCTTTTGGGCAGCATATCTTTGACGACTCGCCTGAGTTAGCTTTCGCAATCAAAGAGGCCAGCCTTTCTTTCCCGATTTTCCCAGATGGCCGCGATTTCAGTGAGGCTTCCTCCATATTCAGGCCATGACTTCTCTCGGCAAAGGAAATGCTTCGAAAACGCGCTCCTTTAGCCATTGGATTGTCAGCGAACTGCCTTCGATTGTTTCTGACATTTTTGCGGCAGCAGTGTGTCACGCTCAACTCAAATAAATTGGAAGTTTTTTCTCAACTCGCTTCAGCAATAAAAAAAATATTATGGTGCGCTGATGCAACGATAGCAAAATAAATCTGCTGCTTCGTATCGTGATGGCTTTGCTCTGAAGTAACAATGTCAACAAAGGCTCAAACAAATCGCGATCTTCCATAATGTATAATCGTCCTTTCCATGTCTATTATACCAAAGTTACGATAAGAAAGAGAAAGGACGTTCGTCCTCATGACCTTCGTCCGTTACATACAGGAATTGATCCCCTAAATCCCTGGTCATGAAATGTCTAATACTTCATACGTATATCTAGCCAGCCACTGTGATTCATCCCAACAAGGCCTTCATTACTGAATTCCTGGTATTGTCACAAATCATACGTAATCACTAATCATTCGAGACGCTGAGAAAATCAGCTACTCTTTTGTTTCACATTCAGAGCACTTTGGTCATAAACTCGGTACTGGTGGAGTTGTAGTAGTGGCTGTGTCTCCTCAGTCCTGCCACTCCCACTTGCACCCCGATAGTTCGACTGAATCTTTGGTTTCCGGTAGCTTTCAAAACAGTGAGGAGAAAGTTGAGGAGAGTAGGAAGAGCGAAGAGGAGAAAGCTGACGGATCCGATCGCTGCTTTCAGAGGATTAAAGATCAGCGTAGACAGAAGTGTGCCTAGCCAGTTAACGGCCACGCCGACAGGCCAAGGAGACTGAGCTCGCAGGAGGCGGCGCCAGTTCGGCGGGCAAGAAATAGCAGAGCGGGCCAGGGCCAGAGATTGTAGGCGACGGCGAACAGAAATACGGCCGCCACAAACACATAAACTCAGGGCTATCGCTATAATCCAAAACGTCTGGCTTGACTATTCAGGGTATCAAATCAGTGCTGACAGTCGGAGAGTGCCAGATAGATTATGCCCTACGATACTGTGATACTGTTTTGTTCGCATGATCATTTGGATATGGAGAGTTGGATTATCGATAACCCTGCGTAGGAGGCGGTCGTACTCTGCTGTCGCTCCATCAGTACGCCCATGCTGAAGAATAGGAAATTGGCCAGAGTTAAGAGTGCCAAGCAGCTGAGCAGCAGACGCCGACGTCCCGACTTCTCCACGAAGTAGAGCGAGGGCAGCGAGAAAGCGGCGAAGACGAGAGAGCCGGCGGCTGTCACGTATTCGGACATGGCTTCCGGGATACCCAGTTGACGCATGATCGGCGTTGAATACGAGACCACAGCCATAACACCCGTGAATATCTGAGCGAAATTCGTCAACGCTCCAAGCAACAGCCGACTGCGATAGAGGGGCCGACGAAGGATTTGCGTGCAAGACACACTGCTCGTATTCACCACGTAGCTGTTGCAGTCTCTTTCGTGTTGGAGTTGGATGGCGGCCGCAACGGCCAAGGCGTCCACTTGCGGGCCGTAGTAGTAGCGAATGGAGCGAAAGGCCGCCAGATTATCGCGCCGATTAACGAGCAGAAACCGGGGAGTTTCGGGAAAGAGCGGATGGCAGGGGTATAGATAGGCAAGAAACAGTTTGGAGAGTAAAACGTGGCCATGGGCGTATTACATACTTACTGTAACGTTTGGTGTATTACCCGATCGGGATATACAAACAAAGTCGACCAATTTGCTCGGGCGGTGTACTCGATATCGGGGTATACAAAATATCGGGGTATAGGCCTACCAAACTTGCTTATTTCAGCGTATAACAGCTTTTTGAAGCATTTGGCGCTTGGTGAATATCGGGTTATACAAAATACTAAAAGCCAAAGTCGACCAATTTGCTCGGGTTACATTCGATATCTCGGGCTATATTCGATATCGGGTTATACACCAAACTTTACAGTATCCTATAGAAATCCTTAGCCACAAATTTCTGGGCGCAAAAATTCTTGTGCTCCCATATTCTTTGTATCTATCTATACCCGAGGATAGAGGGCCAACTGGATGCAGGCGACGAAGAGCGGGAGCGCCATGAGGAAGGGCCAGTTGGCCGCGTCGCCGAGGACGCCAGCGAGGCCGAGAAAGGCCGCCGCCGCACTGCCCACCGACAGGAACGTGTGCTGCAGGCAGGAGAAAGGACCGCGCAACTGCACCGGACACACTTCGCCAATCCAAATCGGCAACACCGTCATCACCAAACCACTCGACAAGCCTATACAATACAGTTCAGGCACCATCAAAAAGCCAATGTGTAGAAACAGCGTCACAAGGATTCCCCCTTGTTTTTCAAATAGTAGTGGGAGAGTCTATGAAGTAGGTACTGGACAAGGTATCGTAGTCGAGCTTCCTCCATGATACATATTGACAGATTTACTTGTGCAGCATGGATCATACATACTTAGTATATTACCAAACAAGAAGCGACCAATGATGAGGAGCTCGAAGGAGTTGATCGGTTTGGCCAAAGCCATGAGGAAACTAGCGACGATTATGAGGAGATTATTCAGAAGCAGGAGACAGCGGCGTCGTCCCCATCTGTCCAACAAGGGCACAACTGCGAAACAACCAACCAGAGCACCGACAGCCTGACAAGCCACAATGAAAGACCAGAGCAAATTGAGAGCAGCCGTCTGCCTGCCGTATTCAGAAATAAATGAGGAGTTAACGAAGGAGATGAGGACAGCTTGCGGAGTGTTGACTATCAGCAGTTCATAGCCTACAGGAAGCATAGACAGGCAGATGGTCGTCAGTACTGAGGACACCAAACTGAAGTTGAAATTATTATTACTCGCTGTCGGTGTCATCTTTCGACTGCTCAGATCAGAGCAAAAGACAATTTTTGTCAAAATTACCGTTTTGTGTTGTCGGTCAAACATGCAGTTTGTGTTGGCGAGACAAGCAGAAAGATTCACTCAACAAACCCATTGTGTACGTACAGTATGTAATCTTACCGTACGTACCACGTACAGTACCTGTACATACCTCTGCATGATGCCGTGCACAACGAGTGAACGTGATTTGCATACTATACGTACAAATTGTACGTGTACCTACTGCACATACTGTACATACATACAGCTACATACTAGTGTGCACACACATAATGTAGGCTATTACATTAGCACAGCAGGTAAACAAACATACCGTCCAGCAGCGATGTTGACAGATCGATGACTTGTCGTCCTCCACATTACATGCGGATGTAACAGCTAGGCAATACATGAGAAATTACAGAGCTTCGGCAAAGTGTGTATGTACCTATATGATCATCTTTGTTTTCCTCGACTGAACCAGGACTGTTTGAACTGTTCGTAGGCCTGCTTGTCGGAGGGTTTCTGCTGCGTGGTCGTGCTGCTGCTTCTGCGACTGTCGCCTCCTCCTTCGCTCCGTCTGCTGCTGCTGCCCGGGGGCTGCTGGGAGGGGTCGTGGACCCACTGCGGCGTCTCTTCCCCCACCACCGGAACCACGGCCCCGGCTCCGCGTCCCTTCCAGCCCTCGTCCCCGCGACCCAGATCCGTCGTATTCTCCACGTTGACTACAAACAACAGCATAGACAGTCAGTCACGACCCGTATTTAGCGCTGTATTCGCCTTCCTCCATAAAAGCGGTTGTCCTTTCGACGTCTCCCCGCCGAATTGAGCTGTAGTTGCAGTTATCACGCACGCACGGCGCGCAAGCATATATTTTGCGTTATTTAGCAACTACAGCTCAATATTCGGCGTACCTTGCGTTAAAAAATATTGCTTCGGCGTGCTTTGTGTGCGTGCGTGTGTCCGATAACGACAGCTCAATTCGGCGGGGAAGGTCGAAACGACAACCGCTCTTATAGAGCAAGGCGAATATTCCCCAATTTACTATGCCCCTGCAACCGCCCATTGAAGGGGACCTTCCTAACTAAGCCGGACACAAGCTAGCTATAGCCACTATTGGCATTCACAAGATAGACAGTAGCTAGTATTCTTCTCTGTAAATTCTACGAAACAACAGGTCTCAGCTCACCGTACATACTTATAGTACCTATGGCCGCAGGTACAATACAGTACACGCATGATAGGATAAAGTATTCAAGTTGGCATGCAAATACGCGCTTTCTGCTTACATCGTCTATTTCTGACGTACTCCCAGGAGAGATCTTTGACAAGATCCTGTTGGAAGCTGGTGTGCTGTTCCAGATTCTTTTGCTCTTCTGTAGCCTCTTTCAACAGACGAAGCTTCTTCGCTTCCGTCTCTTCGATATTCCGAATTTTGGCGCTAAACACACGTTGATTCACACAGAGTAATGGATCACTCTCCATGTGCACAGTAAACCTTGCGCGTTACATAATTGTGACGTGCCGCGTTCCGTATGGCGATAGCCGGGCCCCGAAAAGGGGGGGGGGGGAGAAATAGGACCGAACGGGAATCGAACCCGCTACCCTCGGTCACAGCTGTGGACTTTTAGGCACACGACCACGTGCCAGTCCAAGGACAGATGGCTAAACTCGCCTTACATACCTAGAAGTAGGTAGTTTACGTACATACACTACCATACTGGCTTCCGTCTCGGATGCTATTGCCACACGTACGCGTACGCTGTACGTAACATAATATTGTAATGCGGGGTAACTCTGGCCAGGGGTAATTCCGGCCACCCATCCCATTTCTGCAAGGAAGGAAGTAGTGAATGTGCTGTGCTGTGAATTCTACAGATGCTTGCACAGATTCCCTGCTCAACCTGACTGCTACCTGCCTCTGCCACAAGAAGATAAAAAAAGCGTGGCCCAAATTTCCCCTGGCCCGAGTTACCCCGCACTATTCCACATCACATCCAGAGTGCAGAGAAGCTGTGTGTGTAGCTTACTCGATGCCAAGGTCGACTTCTGGAATACCGCAGAGCATCTGATTGCTCAGCATGTCTTCCTTCTTCTTCGACGTGTACTTCTTCAGGTGTTCCGGCATTTCATAGATGGAATGCTGCTGCTGCTGCTCCTGTTTCTGCTCTTTCTCCGCTTTTCCTTCCGTCTTTCCCGTTCGCCTCGACAGCTCCTCATCCACATACTTACGCCTGCAAACATCGCATTCGCTACTTGCGCTGAGAATATGGGTGCTACACCCCACCAACACCGATCAAGCAAACGCACTGAACAATAGAGAGGTCCAGCTTGCGACCACCCATCTTCTTTGTGTATAACAATCGAATATAAAACGGAGTAATTATTTCAGACAGCAAAACTTTTGCACTATCAAGTTACAAAAGGAGTTGGGTACCCTCAAAACCTGAGGAAATTGTATTACTCCTGATCCTACTTACTTCGGTGAAGACATATTGAAAATAACCGGGCGCTGTCAATGCACCGCGCGCAAAGTACGGCGCGCGCGCGCGCGTAGACAGTTGCGAAAGAATGTACGAATTTCCCCAGGTTTTCATGGTATAACTGAGTTACAACAAAGGAGCTGGCTACAGTAGCAAGACACCATTACCAATGCATGCATATGTATGAGTGTGTGTACGTGTATGCGTGCCGTTGTCAATTGCGCTTACATTTCTTCATCTTCGTCTCTGAGACACGTTTCCTTGGAAAAGGCTTGACGAATCCCCTCCTCAATATCTGCATTCCTCCTAGAAACATGCAAGCACACCAAGCTCACTACACACATACATGGAAACATGCTGCATCTAGCTGAACAACTGCTGGTAGTAGTTGTACCTACACTTAGCCAGCTGTATTTATGCTCTATTTTAGCTACATGTGTCTGCGTGTGCACGTGCAGTGTACATACAAATCTGTCTGCTTGATCTTGGACAGATGAATGACGCCTCCTGTCTTCAGCTTCAAAGGATCAGAAGAAGAAGAGCTTCCACTTCTACCACT
>JASAMW010005940.1:0-27332 GCA_030247985.1 Epsilonema sp. ZAB3_2 | reverse complement strand
GAACAGTACGTATGTAATATGTACAATATTTAGGCAGATGCTTCAATAGTCGAGAAGGAAAAATTGCCAGATGTGCCAGGGAATAAAACCCTGGACTCTCGCGTTCCAATCGAACCCTGATATACGTACGTATGTACGTACCTACATAGGTACTGTACGAGCTTGCTCACCTGTTGAATTTTGTTCTTTCCATATCCAAAGAATCTTTCATCGAACAATGGAAGATCACTGGCAGCGAAGAATACCGGTTCCCAGCATGGACGGAGCCATTTTGTTGTGTGAAATACTTCCATTTCACCATTTTCGTCCGCTTCGTCATCTTGCAGTTGAATCCACTGCATCAACTTTGGAATGCGATGGCACTGAGAAGCCCTGAATTGGTGAAATGGTACAGCTTTTCTTCTGCGCAGCAGTTCTGCCAAGTCAGCTTTGTTCAAAGGTGCAGATTGGTCCTTTTCCAGCTCAAACACTGGGAGAACAAAGACGTCTTTACCAGTTGCTTCTTTGTTCATTTTGCTGATGAATCGATGGAATTGAGCGGCCAAGTTAGGACTAGGTAATAATTCCACATCAACCATGAGATGGTACTTGGTGGCCAGCTGCAATCTAGCAATGTTTCGAGCCAAATTGATGGGGTAATGTGGCTGTCGACTCCTTTGCTCTCTCCAGTTGTGGCTGGATTCGTAGTTGCACGATCTGCTGAAAGATACGGAAAATGGCTGGCAGGATCCATTTACTGCAGGATAGAATACGATCGTTCGGACTTTGCTTGAGGCATCAACTTCGCAAGTTGACAGCTGATGAATATATGTCAATGCGTTTGGTACATCAGTTGGATTTGGAATGAAGACTGCGACAATCATTGGGCCGTTCCATGCTTTGGCAGTTTTCTCAACAAAATCTAGTAAATCCACGGAAGCATGTGTAAGCAGTGTCACGTTGGCATTTGACGCCCAGATTTCAGTATTGTTGGATTGCAAATAGCGACTAGGAACCAAGCAGAATTTGCCCGAAGGGGATTTCCTGAATTCAGGAAGTACGGAAAGAACGATCGGCGGCTCTGTCTCTGCGTGAAGTAAGAACACGGCGCCGATGAAAACCAGAGCGCAGGCTGCCAGTGCCAGGCTAGCAGCAGGAGTCATTGGGTAAGTTTGCCCTGAATGTGGCATCCTATCAGTTATCGCTCTAGTACTACTATGTGTACATAGTTGATGCCTCGTGGTAGTCGGTTGGAATCATCCATGTCCGTGAAATTTGCATTTTACCCCCTTGAGGCGCGATTGCCCATAAAATTGACCAAATCCGTTGAGGGTCAATTATCCCAGATTTTCTGGAATAAAGACACGGCGACTCGTATTCGCACTTTTGCATTTCCCTGCCGCCGTCCGTCTCTCCTGCAACAATCTTCAATGTGGCAATCTTGTGACCAACCGTCCAAATCGCGGTTTGGGCACTTTTTTCATTGAAACGGCAAAGTACCTACGTACTTACTGAAGGTACTTTTGTGCGTCGGTATGTATACAATGCGTATGTATACACCTATGTACGTACCAAAAGCAATACTGAGGTGCCCAAGTTGCCATGCCATGAATTGAGTATGAAATCTACTTTTCATCCCCGATCTTCACAAAAGGTGGACAATGTCCATCTTCTTGAGCGAAGCCATGCAAATAATGCGACCGAATTTTTGTGAAGTCAAGTATTCGCTTAAAATCCATTTGCCCATAAAAATGGACATTGTCCATGTAGGCACTGGACACTACACTACGTTACGTATTAGGACATGCACGTAGAGGTGAAATTATCGTTTACATAATCTGCCATCACCTTTTTTGCACGCCACCCCGTGTATTTTGACAAAAGCATTCGGGTTGTTGACCAAATCTGTACATACTGCGCGGCGCACCCTCATTCAGCCATCGGCTCATGAAAATATGAGTTTGTGTGGCGAACATACGTACTTACGTGTACATAATGTCATTTCCATGGCCATGCGCCCACTCAGCTCGCTTTAGCGTTAGCTTAACTCACTTGCCTCGCCTGTTGATGACGTCTGAACACTGAGTTTAGTAGAGAATGGAGGAAAAACAGCAGCAGTAGATGATCTGAAAGCTACTGTAACTGTGGCACAAGCACAGAAGCTGAAGGGAAAGCACTACGCGTACTATCCATCCGCCGTTGCCGGGCAGTAAGCAAAGGAGAAGCTGCTACAGCTCCGAGCGCCATGGCCGAGTTCTTATCGATTTTCTTCTCTTTCAGCTGCCGTATCACATACGTACAGTAATGGAACATGGTATTCTGTATGACGGCACGAAATTAATCTTTTCAGGGCTTAGCACACAGCAGGAGAGCTGGCACAGTGGCGAAGCCTTCTTGGGCTCATTCAGTGATAGCTCTGCGCCTTCGCGTGAGCTAACCTATCGTGTCCGCCATCCACAACTTTTATTGTCTGGTACGCGTCGATTCGAAGAAAGAAATATATTCCGCAAAATGGATGTCCTTTGTCTTGTGACGATGGGCCTTTTGTCCGTCGCAGCAGGTGTGGATGTGCAAAAGGCGGATCTCCTTATGCCAGGGGCTCAACCGGCTCAGGTAAGCCACTAAAAGATATTTTGATTATTATAGGTAACATGCAATTCATTCACATTCTTTAGAGAACTATTTATACTTCAAAGTGCCAGGGCGGACGGACGTTCATTCACCATGCGAACGTATCCTTTTTTCGCTGTTGCGGAACGACTGACAAAAGAGATCCTCGAAATCGCGTGTGTCGCGGTTGTCGAACAGAACACCTTTTCTGAAAAGCGAAAGTTTTCGTTCCTTTTTTTCCGGGATAAAGGCGCCGAAGCGATCATTATGATGTACATAGGCACCTACGCTATCACCTTTCTCAGATATCCGCGCGTCCTTGATCGGTTTGTTTGGGTTCGCCGACAAGTGGACTTTTCTCTTCGATGACAGTGGCCGAGTACATTTCCAACGTTTGTTCGGAAACAATTATTTACTCCACTGGATCCGATGATTGTTTCCTAGTTCCTTGTGTCGAAATATCTGGCAAAAAGGGGAATGATGCATTCAAGGCCAAAAATCTGTGGGCGAAAATAAGTTCATGTTGTCCAGTGATGATGAGAAAAAATTAGCGAAAATTATGGGCGGCATCGGCTTTGATGTGGCCATTCGCAATTCGCATGATGGTTGGACTGACACCTTGCAAAAAAGTGATTGAATAATATATTGGCATGTGCCTGTCATCCATTGTGACTTTTATCAATTTTTTTCCAGCCGGATCAGTACTTGTGCACGAGCCTGCAGCTGGATAAGGCTGAGGAGCACTACATCGTTGGATTCGACCCTCATGGCAACATGTCGACCGCTCATCATATCCTGTTGTACGGTTGTGCCAGTCCGGGAAGCGAGGAGCCCATCTGGTATATCCCATGGGGCACGGGTTTTTTATGACTTCACTAAGACAAAGTTTTATTAATATTTGCGAATGACGCGCTGCATGTATGTATAAATTAACTGCTGTTTTTTCCTCAGGAACTGCGGTGAGATGGCGGACAAGAAGAACTCTGACCAATACGAGATGGGTCCGGTGTGCAGCGAAGGCCCCTCCATCATCTACGCTTGGGCATTGAACGCGAAGAAGCTGGAGCTGCCGAAAGGCGTAGGGTTCAAAGTTGGAGGCAAGACACCGATTCGGCACCTCGTGCTTCAGGTGCACTATATGCACGCCATGAAGCAGCCCGATTCCAGTTCTGGCATCACTCTGCACCATACGGATGAGCCGTGAGTGCCAGCTGCTCAGCTGTTGCATTGTCAAAAAGTTACAATATATAAACTTGTCGTCGTGCAGTGCAGGGGGATGACAAATACGTACAAAATGATATAATGCACCATTGAGCTTTCAGGATGCCGCGCAGAGCTGGAACTCTGCTGATGGTGACAGGCGGAAAGATGGATGGTGGCAGCGAGGACCATTTCGAAACGGCTTGCGTCATCGATGAGCCAGTGGTCTTACATCCGTTCGCATTCCGTACTCATACCCATAAGCACGGTAATTACATAAGCATACTATGCTGCCTGCCTTCGCATACTCAGTGTTGTGGTGCCCTCTGTGGGAATTGGCTGATGTCCGTGCTTGTGCTCGCAGGATACGCTGTGAGCGGTTGGTTGGTTCAACGGGACCAAAACGACGTGGATCACTGGACGCTGATCGGAAAGAAGAGTCCGCAGCTCCCACAGATGTTCTATCCTGTCAACAACGACAAGATCGAAATCAATGAGGGAGATGTTGTGGTATGTCATGTCCGCATTCTTACACCTACATGTAGGGCACGTACCTTTCTCAAAATGTGCGAAATCAAGCATGGCAAACAGTGGGCTGTTGTTGCTGTAGGCTTCTCGTTGCACCATGCGAAATGCTGGCTCAGAAGAAGTCGCGATCGGGTAAGCGCGATGCGCTTTAATTGCATACCTTATAATGTACACCTGTACTGGGTATGTTATGTACAGTGTACACTGCCATTATGTCACGGGTAAGGTCAGACGTGATGTGCACGCGCCAGTTTCAGCTCTCACGGGTCAGACGAGATGTGTAACTTCTACATGATGTACTGGGTGGATGGCGACGAAATCTTGAGCGACAACACCTGCTACTCTCCAGGACCTCCGACCTTCTACTGGGAAAAAGAAGGACTCAATCACATCCCGGAAAGAGAAGCTTCATCTCCAGAGTAGACTGATTTTAGTAGGGGCGAAGATAGGAAGCGGTCAGTAAAAAAATGTTTGATGGGCGCGCGCATGTGTAGTTCCGAAGCAGCTTTAGCTCTGAAAAGTTGCAACAATTTCTTATCTCATTCTGTCACTCTCAAAAATTGCTGGTACTCAGTCTACATACCAAGGATCTGTATCGGGACTTTTTCGCTATCGGTCAGTTTCACATTTTGCGCGGTGTCATAATCTGTGATTTTCATTCATGTAGCCTACGTACGGATTTCTATTTTGGCAAAGAAAGGTCGATTCTTCAGGTTGCTAATATTATGTGTATTGCATACTATATTGTACAAGATGCCATAAATCAACAATTACAAAGAGTCAACCAACAATTTTTTATGCCAAAGGAAAGTCGTTCAATAAAATATCAGAACCTGTCCTAATTTCTTGGTTTGATTGCCAGTTGATGCAGAAGAGATTTGTCGCCCTTGTAAAACTTGAAGACAGCTTCATTGGCGTCTATGGACCCGAGAACAAAAGCACCAGTGTTGAAGAACTGCGTCAGCATATTGCCTGCTCCTTCAGAAGGATAATGATATTTGAGAGAACCGGCTGGCACGGATGTCATGTGAGCTGTGGATGAGTCCAAGTAGCCACCCGCTCCAGAGACGATAAATTTTACATCGGAATATTCCAAATGCTAAGACAACAAAGTCAAAAGCTTTGCGATGGCAGTAGGATAGTATCAGTAATGCGCATGGACGGAAAACATTACGAAACGAACTACAGTACCCCTACCTGCAAATTGTGATCGTGTCCACTAAGGTAAGCTGACACCTTATTCTTGACCAGCATGGGCAACAAACGATCAACGAGGCATTTCGTCGGCCCATGCTCACTGATGGAGTACACTGGGAAATGCCCTGCTACAAACAGATACTCAGCCCTGAAAGCAAACTACATAAGTATGTCAACGTCCCAGGTAGTAGGTGTAACACACTACACACCTAAGGTACATACGTATATAAGTGGCGTAAGAAAAACGTACTTTGATGATCTCAACTGCGATTCCAACCAAGCCTTTACCTATTGTCAGAAGGGTGAATCGTTTTTTCACAAAAAATGACCAAAAACCTAAAGGAGAGAGGGAAAAGCTAAGCAGCAAAACAGCTTAAGAAGCTAAAAAACAATCCAAACCCTAAAGACCTACTGTGCTCTCAACAATATTATCTTCATAGTAGGCCTATTATCTTATTTTCACATTATTATCTTCATAGTATTATCTTATTTTCATATTACTATCTTCATAGTATTATCTATCTTCATTATTATTATCTTCATAGTATTATCATATCTTCATTACTATTATCTTCATTACTATTATCTTCTTAGTATTATCATATCTTCATAAAGGGCGGATGTGGCAAAGATTTGCCCATACTGAAAGGGATTGCGCGATTTTTGAAAATTTCTTAGTCAACTTATGCAGTTTTTAAAGATGAATCGATTCCACCCCATGTCTCAAGGCGATTTTGCCTCCTCGCAGATAAAACCCACTTGCAAAGGGCGTCGCAATAAATTGCGCAAAAAACGTTGCGAAATCAGCTGTACAAGTGGGTTTTCTCTCAAGAAGGCAAAATCGCATCGAGACAGGTGGGTAGGATCGATTCAGCATGTAAAACTGCATAAGTTCACCAGAAATTTGAAAAATCGATCCACGCCTTACTATGGGAAATTTTTGCCACATCTGCCCCTAAAAACTTCTTAGTATTATCTTATCTTCATATTATTATAAAACTATCTCTTCATCTACTACTCCCATCCCATTTTCACTTCCCATACTCTACTGAGTTTTCCAAATGAGTTTTGCTTGTCATACTGTTCAGTTCACTTTGACAGTCAAGATGAGAAAATAAGGTTGTGTGACCATTTACTTCGATGTTGTCCAAGAAAAAAGATGAAAAAGCTAAAGAGCAAAAGCGAATAGCTAAAGTGGAGCTTTTGTTGCATTAAGAGGAAAAAGCAGTACTTATGGCCAAAAGAGTAAGAATTTTTTTATCAAAATGAGCAAAAAAGCTAAAGGAGAGGATAAGCTTGACAGCTAGCAAAGAGCAAAAAGCAGCACTTATGGTCAGAAGGGTAAAATGACCAAAAAAGCTAAAGGAGAGAAAAAAGCTAAGCAGCAAAACAGAGCAAGAAACTAAAAAGAAGATCAAAAACTTAAAGACCTGCTCTGCTCTCAACAATATTATCTTCATAGTATTATCTTCTTTTCATATTATTATCTTCATAGTATTATCTTCTTATCATATTATCTTCATAGTATTATCTTCTTTTCATATTATTATCTTCATAGTATTATCTTCTTATCATATTATCTTCATAGTATTATCTTCTTTTCATATTATTATCTTCATAGTATTATCTTCTTATCATATTATCTTCATAGTGTTATCTTCTTTTCATATTATTATCTTCATAGTATTATCTTCTTTTCATATTATTATCTTCATACTATTATCTTCTTATCTTCTTTTCTTTCAATCATTTGGCAGCAAAAAGTGGGTAGACAAAGCTCGAAATTGCAATTTTGAAAGGAATGGGATAATTCTCACTACCAATACAGCATTTCCTCAATTTGTTTACCAAACGAACAAATTTTTACCCTAAATGGCGAACACTCACAAATATGTGGGAAAAATTTGAGCAAAATCGGTTTTGTTTGTCATACTGTTCAGTTCACGTTCAAAGTCAAGATGATAAAAGGTTCAGACGAGGTACAGTTTCACTTTGGAAAAACTTTTCCACTGTCTTCAGATTCTTCATTTTAATAAATTATTCAGGAACTCTTCATGCGATGCATTACCTTGCATACAGCACAATAATGCTTCTCATTTGTCTTCTCAGTACTGATTCTTCTTTATCTTCTCAAATGACATGACACAGGTGTTGCACAATATCCCAATCAGAGCAATCGCGAGAACAACAGAACAAAACCACACTCCGACTGACTGAAAACACAACAATGAGCTCTTCTCACCACTCCTCACACTCCCTCGCTCAATCAGCCTTGGCTTGTTGCCTGCCACACACGCTCCCACTCACTCTTTGTAGTTACCGCTCGTTGTCTGCCATACACGCACGCCCCCACTCATTGCACCCATCTTTGTCAATCAATACACTCTCTCCCTGCGCACTGCAAAAATAGTACCTCGCAGGACACCTGCCAGCGCAGCTATATCAACCTGCCCAAACACGTCTCAACAAACAAACAATGCACATCCTCCCACCTACGCACGCCCCCGCTCACTCTACTCTCCACAGAAAATCAATACTTACTCCGCCTACACACTGCCTATGCGCAACAGAAACATGTCTGAACACGCAACAACAGACAAAACTTCTCTCTTATGCAAATTTATACTCAAAATCACCACCTACTTATTCAGCAGTTTGCAAAATAACAGTAATCGTCGCGATAGCCCAGTTGGTACCTTTTCCGTCTTCTGATACTTCGTCTATGAGTTCAAATCCTTCCTCCATCGGAATTTTTATTTCATCTATGCTCTCAACACAACCCAATACTGAATAACCATTGACGAAACTTTGCGTATCCTATCTGCATACGTAGGAAAAAGACGAAACTTTGCGTATCTTCACTACATACATAGGAAAAGGCGAAAGATTGCGTATCCCTCATTACATACTTAGAAAAACGCAAAAACATTAAATATATGCTACAACGCATATATAACCGTGAAAATTTGAAAAACTGATCTCACGAAAGTCCTACAACATGGGCTGAAAAGCCACCTATAGAAAGCTCTTACGCGTGAGCGCGTAAGAGCAAAAAGCGTCTGCGCGGCTGCTTGGTGGTAAAGCACAGATCAATAACTCTGCTGATTATTTCACCAATATTGTTGTCAGACAATATGCCCATGAATTTTCACTGTGTGAAGTAGGCTACCTACGTACCTGTGATTTGTGAATCACATTTCAAGATCTTTACTTTACAGCGCCTCGTTATTTACAGGGTGTCTTTTTTCTCATGGATGATTTTGATTGCCAAAATCAACAGGTTACCCTGTACCGATTTCGCTCAAATTTTGCCCACATATTTCCGAGCGTTTACCATTTACTTGATAAAAATTTCGAGTTAAAATGCTGCACTGGCAGTGAGAAGTACAGCGGAGAAAATGAGATCACAATTTTTCAGCATTTTCACCATACTATTCGACTACTGCTACAATTCTTCCATCAAGATATCAAAAAACATGTCAAATGGCAATACTGCTGCATTTTTTTTCGAATGGTACACGGCTTTGGATTGTCTTTGTAGACCCTTTCCGTCTTTGCACCCCATAAAAAATTCGGAAGTAATCAAATCTGATGATAATGGCTCATCAGCTGATGATGCAGCACTGATGAGGCATGAGCAGCACTAGACAATCTCTAAGCAATGCCACCAACACTGGTAATTGTTTTTTGTTCGTTCAGTACGTGTAGGTTCCATCTTGTTGAAACAATTTCGCTCCTTGGAAAGAGCTGTTGGGATCCAACAAACGTCTTTCAATCATTTGACAGTAAAAAGTCGGTAGAAAAAGCTCAAAATTGCCGTTTTGAAAGGAAGGGGATAATTCTGACTACCAATACAGCATTTTACCTTGAAATTTTTACCAAGTAAATGGTAAACGCTCAGGAATATGTGGGCAAAATTTGAGCGAAATCGCTGCAGGGAAAGCTGTTGAAATTGGCAATCAAAATCATCCATGAGAAAAAAGACACCCTGTACTTGAAGGTGCGACATACATTGCACTGCTCGCATGCATTCGCCTAACACCTCTTCGGCAAACAAAACATTTATTATTTTATTTTGCAGCCCGGATTCATATTTTTTTTGGGCATGTGTTATGTGTAAATATCATACCATCTGACAGGCATAATTGAACCGCAGTGACACCAGCGAATACGTAAAACCGACCAATTTAGATGGTGCGATTGCCGCCCTAAATCTTATACGATGCCATTGAGCGCTACAAAGGCTTATAGGCGTATACAGAGCGCTTATAGGCGTCATCTTCGTCCGAGGATTACACGAGACCAGTTGTAATATTTATTAGTATGTGACGTCATTATGAGCCTAAATACGTAAGCATAGTATGCTTGCTTTTGAGTCGTCTGTGTTTGCTTTTGGTCACTTGTAATTCGAGCTGACGGACGAAGCCAGCGGTGATCATTGATCACTAATCTAATCATGGACTTCTGAAGAAATATGGGTTTTTTCCAGCACAAACAGATTGCAGACTACAGTTTGACGCGTAACGGAAGGACCGTTCGCGAAGGTCAATCAAAGTATTTCATCGACATTGAGGTGATTTTTCTGCTGGCACACACTGTATACTATAGTCTGGCCAATAGCAGTTGGCACCTGGACTCAAGGCGAGTTGCGTAGTTTGCATGTACTTCTGCTAAATAGGAGTACATGAAGCGTGGACAGAAATCCGCATTTTTAAATCTATTTTACGCAATGCGCCTTGAGTTCAGGTGCCAACTGCTACTGGCCAGACTATAGACTATAGCTGTATTAGCATTGCGATCATCAGATCGAAGCACAAGAAAACGGCACGCCAAACAAACAATAAAAGCCTACAACGCTGCGTCGGGAACGCACACCTTTTCACACCTCGTTCTATCAGTCCCACCTACGCTACAATACACTCACTCGCCATATCATCGATCACTGCCGCCCAAACAAGTATAATAGCCTCAAAGAAAACAATACCTACATAAATATCAAAAGCTGCGTCACGTACTTACATAGAGTACCTCTTCACATCTCGTTCTATCAGTCCCACCAAAAATACACTCACTCGCCACGTCCTGTCCATCACTGATCACTGCCGCCCAAACAAGTACATAGCCTCAAAGAAAACAATACCTACATTGTATATCAAGCAGGCGCCGCCTTCCCAATTCCGATATCTTGGCGCTGCTAAACAGTGTCTTTCCTGTCCATGCGTTCAAAGGAAGAAGAGCTTTTCCGCTAGAATCTCCGCCGGCGGCTTGTGCAGAGTCTGCGCAACCAGAAACGCCAGCTTGTACGCGTACATACACGGCGCCGGAACTCGAATCGTACCTATACATGACAACCAACACCTTCCTGCATTCTCCGTTTCATTCTGACACGCCACACACAGACCACAATGTTGTTATGTACGTACCCTACTCACTCATGCATATGGTACGTATTTTGTAAATTTTTTTCAGTTAAAACTCCTCTCGGGATTCAAAGTCTCTCAACTGGTTGCGCAACCGACGCCAACCAACATATGGAAGTTGCGCAATCGACGTCAACCAGCATATGGAAATTGCGCAACCATGTCAACGGTTGGCATCGGTTGCGCAACTCCCACATGTTTGTTGGCGTCGGTTGCGCAACCAGTAGACCACAGAGAGACCTTGAATTCCGGGAGGAGTTAACCAGCTCCGATATGGCCTCGCCCGCTAGGCTCTCGGACCGCCTGTAACGTCGGTCAAATGAATAATTTTCTCCTGTTTCCGCCGGCGCTTTTTTCGATTCCGGGCGCGAGGCCATATCGGAGCTGGTTAAAACGTATGAAGACTGTATTCACACATGCAGTGTTAAAATGCATGGTGCTTCGCGTATGATAAGCAAAGCTGCGCTGTACGTACGTACCCTGCCAGTTGTAGTACAGATGCGAGAGCTTGTAGGCGAGGGTGCTCAGTTGAACCACGTCCCACCGAGTCGTGTTGTGGATGACGTTGTAGTAGACCGGGGTCACCGTACCCTGATTCACCGTCTGCGGAATCAGGAAAAAGTCCACATCCCTGGAACCACAAGTCAGCACATACGTAGAATGCGGAACGACCAACGGATACGCGTATGCTCTCATTCACACATTAAGAAAGTAGGTGGGGGGGGGTGGTGGTTTGCTGGTTTGTTGTTGTAGGTTTTGATTTGTTGTTGAATATTTGGGTAGCTGGGGTGTTTTGTTTTTTTTTGCTTTTGGGTGTTTGGGGCTTTTGTAATATAGGGATATTCTGTTTGAGATGTTGTAGGAATATGTTGAAGCTTTTTTTTGTTTGTTGTTATATGTGGGTATGTGGGGTTTTTTGGGGGTTGGGGTTTTTGTTGTTCTCTCTTGTTTTTGGGTCTCTTGTGGTTGTGTTGTTTTTTTTTATGGATCTGTTTTTTTGGTTTCTTTGTGTTTGTTTTTTGTTTTTTTCTTTCTTATTTTTTGTTTTTGTGGGTTGTTTTTGGGATTTTTTGTTTTTATTGCTTTTGGTTGTGGTTTGCTGTTGATTTTGCTGTTTTTGTTCTTTTTGTTGTATGAGTTTTGGGTGTTTTGTGTTCTCTTTTCTGTTTTTCGGTGGGGGTGTTCTTGTCGGGGTGGTTTTATAGGAATTTGGGGTGTGTTTGGTTTTCTGGCTTATCTGCTGTTTGGTGGGCTTTTGGTGATGTATGTGGTGTTGTGTGTGGGGTGTGGCCTGTCTGATGTAAATTGAGTGGCTTGTATCTCATTATTTTTTTATTTATATGGGGTTTGGTGGGTTATAGTCTTCTCATTTTGATGGTTAGTTCTCATTTAGATTTCTTATTGGTCTGTATGAATGTCGATCTGATATGTGTATATGATAGGTCGGTTTGTCGGATATGGCGACTGTGATATCGTGTGGGATGGCGATGTAGTGAGGTCTTCGGATATGGCGATCCGCGTGGGCGTGTGGGTGAGTGTGTGATCTTCATGCGAAGGGAGAGAGAATAGGAGGAGAGCGGGCGGCGTGCGCGCGGGAGGACTGTCGCTTGGTGGGGAGCGCTCGTGAGTGAATATAGCGCGGATGTTTGACCTGCGTGCGCCGGTAGTCGCGATTGGTGGGTATTAGGGGTAGTGAGTTGGTATGATGTGTGTGTTGTGCCGCGGGTTGCGGGGTATGTGGCCGATATAGGGTATGTTAGTTTGTTGAGAAGTTAGTTGTAATAGGTGCGTGGGGTGTGTGGGATATTTATTTTCTTCGTGGGACGCAAAGGTAGATGAGGGTATTGGGTGTTTTTGAGTGTCAGGGCGTCTGTATTGTTTGCGCTTCGCTGCGTAGGTCTATGAGTGGAGAATTTGATTGTGTCAAGGCGCGTAGTGCCGAGGTCTCGGTGAACTTTTTGTGAATGTTTGCGAAATTTTGAGAATAATAGAGCGAATTCGGTGAATGCTACGTTCTGTTACGGCTAATCGACTAATCATAGGTATTTTAACGGTATCTGCTACGGGTTCAACTGGTATATGTGGATGATTTTGAAAAATTTGTTCGGTTCGAGATATTGATGGGTAAGGCTTGAAGATCTATGTTTTTCAGTTTTAGATATTTGCCGGAGTGTTTAGCGGGCTAATTTGGAATGTATCGGGTTATTGTCTGGACTTTGAGCATGTTGTTAGCGGGGATGTTATAGGTGAGCTCATTTAGTATCTTGCTGTTGCAATTCGGTTATATGATACGGGCGATAATGCTGCCGGGGTAATTTTGAGGGGAGTAGAGAGGGTTAGGCTTCACTTTAGTACTAGCAATTCTCTATGTTTATTGGGATAAAGCTCTGAGTGGAAATTAGAATGTTCGTTTTTTCTGCAGATAAGAATGGCTGACTTTTTCTGAGTATATCTATGTAGATTATGTAGATTTTCAATACGAATACTTCAATTTGCTACTAAATTCTGAGATATAATTTTTGTGCTATATGCTAGGGCTACTTTTAGAACGATTTTGAGTGAGTATCTGTAGAGTTCTATCGGAAAGTGTATATTATCTGATAGGTGGAAGGATCTGTTCCTAGTTGTATATATGGATTTAATCTAAGTAGGTACTCTCTTGCTATTAGTAGGTGTATCGTATCTAGGTATGAAGTAACTGGTAATTGGCTTTCTGGCTATATCTCGCTGTATGTATGGGTGGTATAGTTCGTGGTTGGGGGGGTAGTGTTTGATATGGGGATAGGTGTGTGTGGGAAATTGTAGACTGGCGCTGCGGTTGGTGTTTTGTAGATAAATATTGTGAATATTAGTGAGATATTGACGTGGAATGTATGGATGGTTGTTGTGGACGGTTTTCTGAGTTTTTTGTTTTATTTCAGCTAGTGTAGTGTTTTGGGTGGGACTACGATGGGGTTAGTGTTTCGTAATTTTGGGAGCCCTGTCTGGGTGAACTATAGGGTAGTCTAATGTCGTACAGTTGTAGTGTGTGGTATCGTTGGGATGGCTCTAAGGTAGGTTGAGATCGTTGCGATTTGAGTTCTGAGAGTATAAGATCGGAGGGGATCGTGATGGGGGGTCTGTTAGGTGGGGGAAGTTGTGAAGTCTGTTAGTGCTGAATAAAGTATGATGTCTGTGTGGGGTTGTCAAATCTGATGCGGTAAATGTTCAGGATTTTTCGTTTTGACATGATATGTGAGATGTACTAAGACGGAGTTTGTAAGGAGAGAATGAGGTAAGGGAGATGTGTGAGAAGGCGTAAATAAGATGGTGTTAAGGAAACTGTCGCTTCCGGTAGACAGAATGCTAGATAAGAGAGTGATTTTGTTAACTTGTATGGTAGGGGGTTGAGTTCTCGGAGGAGTGCGATCGGTAGTTCGGAAAGTTTGGCAAATTGTAGATGTGATAGTAGACGGGTGAGGTGAGTAGTAGGGTGGTGTAGAGTTCTGTCGTGGCTAATTGTGAAGGAGGAACATGTAGGGTTAGTAGGGGTACTTGTGGAGCACTGTAGTAACTGCGGTAAACTAGGGAAACGTTGGTGTAGTACTAAAAGTAGTTGGAAGTGTAATTATCTAGGTGCACTGGGGTTAGTGTGGGTGATGGGTTGTTTTTGAGTCGTGCGATTACGCTAAACGGTTAGGCAAGGGGTGTTAAGTACGGTTTTTGGAGCGTTCCGGCGGGAGTTCCCGTTGTACATGGGGCAGATTGTGCTGAGATTTGGTCGAGACCTGTGAGTGGGTGGGAGTAGGCGAGTGAAAAAGGTGAGTGAGAGAAAATGGGGTTGCTGAATATGGCTAAATACGGTGAAAAACGGTGAGATGAGGCTGGAAGAATCTAACTATGAGTATCTCGAGGAGGCCTGAATAACTGTTTTCTCTGAATTTAATCTTTGTATGCAGGGTCTGAGCGGTATTCCGACTGGAATCTTGTCTAGAACTTCAAAAAGTCTAAGCTTTCAGCGTAGAGTAAAGACTTATATATATTGCGACTGAAAACGTTGATTGACACTGTGCTGTATCTCTGGTAAGTTGCTACGGTTCTATTCCTATATCCGTCCGTGTGACAACTGAAGTGATACTACAGTAGACTAGCCAGATGTGTTCGTCTATCTGCTCGTGGAAGTTGTGACGCAATTTGGGGTAGTGCGGTGTTATCCGTAGAGGTGATGTCGGGGTGCGTAGCGGCAGACTAGCAAAGTTAGGTCTATCGAGACGGAGTGAAGTTGGTATAAGTAGGAACTGGAGAAGCAGGGTAACGGTGAAGGAGGAAAGGAAAGTGGAGGCTGCGGAGGACGGTAGTATCGTGTGCGGGTGGAGGTAGTACCAAGTTAGGGCTGCTGCTGTGTCGGTGAAAAAGGGGCGGGGCGTACGGTAGCTAAGTAAGTGTGGCCTGCTGCGGTGTATTTAGTAGTAGGGTAAAGTGGGGGGTGCTAACGTGTGCGTACGTACGTATGCTGCTGGTAACTATTCCACTGGCTGGGTTTGTAGGGTATAAGTAGATAATAGGATAAATGGGGTAGGCTCCGTATTCTCCTGCGAGAGTGAGAAAAAGCGCATAGTGCTTTTACTAGGGTGTAGTCGGGTAGCCGTGTGAGGAGATTCTGACGTGGTATGTACGAAGAGGCAAGCCAAGGATGGTCGGGGGTGAACTGGGGAGAGTTACTGGAGTGTTGTAAGATCGGGTACCAGCAGTTCTAAGATGCGGTAAGATAGGAGAGGATAGGCGTAGCTATGACAGGTAGGAAACGATACGATGTCAGAGGGAGAGAGGAGCGTACCTGCACGAGGTCTCAGTTCACATGAAAACATGGTCCACATACCCCACTGCAAACTTGTTTAACACTTTCAAAACGTCTAAGTTTCAACATAAGAAAAAATTAAAAATGTTACCATACTGCCACGCTATGAAAGATCCTGTATTATCACTTTTTCAAAACTTGCTCCGAATTTATCCCATTTTACCCTTCTGAGCGCGAACTGCAGTGTGGTCGAATGGCCAATCAATGTACTCTGCTATTTGCACTTTCAAACTTGTACGCAATTACGTCATCGAGTCATGCGTAGAAGTGCTGTGCGTGGTCTGAATTTGCATATTCTGGCGAAGCTCGGCTATCGGAACTCCTGAGCTTGCTTTCCGTTCACCTGCCCAAGCATGGACACGATAACCACAGAATTCACGCCGAGGCCGAGCATGTGGACGTATCTCGTAAATTGAGCGCCGACCACATTACCCTGCTTAGTGTACGTGACAACAGGGCACGTATTCAGTACTACTCCTGCACCTGCTATTAGTCTCGCCGTTGCCAATCTTGCGGTACTCCGTGCGCACTGTGCCTAGTGGTCTGAATTGCATATTCCATGCTGGCATATCGTCACCCTGAGCTTGCTTCGTCCACGGAAGCGACAGTTAGTTGCCTGCGCGCGTACGCCGCACGCTTTATCTTTCTATTCTTTCTTCTTTTCGCCATCTGAGAATCGACAGGCAGTCAAGCGCGACGCGCCGACGCGTTCTCATGAGTAGATCGACACAGATCGAGGTCAGATTCGGGTCGACAAGATCGAGTCGGGGGGTCAGATCGACAACGAGCAGGACAGTACAATACGTACGAGTCAACCGGAAAGGCGAAAGGGACGAACTACAAGAGCGAACCAGGGACAGCCTACGCATACGCACAAGAAAAGGCCAATACCCCGCAAGAAACAACGCAGCACAAGAAAAAAGTAACGCGCCGCAGAAGACGTAACCCAAGCCGAAACCTACCGAGCGACGCAGGGGCCGAGGCCCACCCGAACGCAGCACACCGTACGGCACGCCGCAGCGGAGCAGCGTAGAGGCGGCAGGCGAAGCAAGGCGAACCGCACGGACCCGCCGCCCCGCGCCCAGCAGGAAGAACAGAAAGCCGAGGCCAGCGGGAGCGAAGCGCGCATCGCGGTGGGGTCCGACCTGCCGCCCCCCCCCCCCCCCCCCCCCCAAGGGTTAAGCACATACCGTACACCATAGGCCTTTGTAAAAGAAACATGACCCGCACAGCACATGTACACGACATGCACGTCTATGGACCATATGCAGTAGACGCGATTGGGTTGGTCGATAGCGACCCCGCGGTATTTAGTGAGGGGTGTGTTTTGGTGGGGGAAGTTTGTATTGTTGTCTGCGGGGGGGTGGTCCTTCTTCTTTCATCTGGGGGGGTGGGGGGGGGGGGTGAAAGGAAGAACTGTCAACAATTGACGTCGTCGACCCCGCAGACATCTGTGTTTTCTGGGGCGGGGCGCTCGTCCCGGGGGCGTAGGAGGGGGGGGAGGAAAAGAGAGGGATGAGGCGCGCGCGCGGGAGAATGATCGAAAGTTTCACTAAATACCGCGGGGTCGCTATCGCCCAACCCAATCGCGTTACTGCATATCGTGAATAGCTTCGTACCTCTCCACCCTGGTGACTGTGCGGTTGACCATTGTGCCAGGTGGAGGGTTGACGAATCCTCGTTGTCTGTCCTCCTGGAAGAAACGGGTGTTCACACGCTTGGTGACGATGGAGAAACAAACCTTCACCCTGAACGCAAAAAAATAAATAACATACGGTATGCAAGTACAGGGTGTTCCATTTGGATATGAAATGTCGTTTGGGGTTATAACTTGGGAACCACTATAGTCTGTCCAGGATAAGTTGGCAGTTGGACTTGTACGCCGTCCCACTACTGTTTTCTCAGCTGCGCACAGCAAGCCAAGCAGGGTCAAGCCTTTTACGGCCAAATATGCAGTACGGTATGAAATATATATGGTTGATGGGTCAAGCCTGACACCACCAAATGTAACGTAAATATATATTTTCAAGGTGTCTATGGTTATGGGGATCGCAAAACGAGAAACGCAAAACTCACAAGTGGAACTGCCAACTTCCACTGGACAGACTATAGAGTTAAGACGCTGAAATTTTTCCTGCAGATACCCAGGAATATGCATAACCTTGTATAAAAATTTCGTCCCAAAGCTCCAATCTGAACATAAGATATTGGTATCTCAAATTTCGACCACGAAAATCACAAGTTTTTGAATTGCAAGTCTGGTCTTCAGACAAATTTTGTGCCATTCTCATCATAGTGCTAGTAAATACGTGGGATCTGTTTGACAGGGCAACAGGAACAAAGGAGACATTTTTCTTTCCTGACTTGCTGCATGCAAAAGAAAATATCAGTTCACTTCAAAGCTCAACTCAAACAAAACCAAACCAGCAGTATCCTGGCAGTAGCCAGCCAGTACTGCTCGCCCTATCTGACTCCCCAACTTTTCCTGGTGGATTTTCTCCAACAAGCTACCATGTTATTATAGTAAGCTGAAGATTTCCCCAGAACTGTAAAATAATATTCGTGGTGTGTTCCCACATATTGAATGACGTTACGCTGAAGATGCCACAAAAATTCGCCTGAACACCAGACTTGCGATTCAAGAACTTGTGATTTTCGTGGTCGAACCTTGAGCTACCAATATCTTATGTTTAGATTGGAGTTTTGAGACGAAATTTTTACACAAGGTTATGCATATTCTTGGGTATCTGCAGGAAAAATTTCAGCGTCTTAACTCTAGTGGTTTCCAAGTTATAACCACAAACGACATTTCATATCCAAATGGAACACCCTGTACATACACACAAAAATACCCTATGCAGGTTTTTATTCACACACAATAGCATCAAGGCAGCATAGTAGGTAGTACTTCTCCTCGTAGTTGCTCCCGTAGACTTTCGCAATGGCGTCCAAGAACTTTGTCACCTCCTGTCGATATACCACGGGAATCTGGCCTATAGAACACCGATCACGTCACTACCCACCGGCTAGGTAGAGCCATTTGTGAGTGTATATATACGCAGTACATAGGTACTACGTACGTATGCGCAGCATTCATGGTAAGTATTGCGACGTGCCGCGTTCCGTATGGCGATAGCCAGGCCCCGAAAAGGGGGGTGAGAGAAATAGGACCGAACGGGAATCGAACCCTCGGTTACCCTCGGTCACAGCTGTGGACAACTAGTTTACGTACACTACTGGCCTCAGACGCTATTGCCATACGTACGTAACAGTATTGTCCCATTGCGCACTTTCGTACGTACCTTCTCCGACTCCGTCTCTGTACATGAAGATGTTGTCCGGAAGCAGCCCTCCGTTCAGTTCTTGCCATCTGTTCAGGGCCTCTGTTTTTTAAAAAAAAGAACTACTGTACCACGTACTGCGTGCGTACTATTCCTAGTCTGACCGGTAAGAGTTCGCTATGGCATTCAAGGTTGCTTCGTGTACTCCTATTTAGCAGAAGTACATGCAAACTACACAGGCCGACGTGAGTCCCATAGCCAACTCTCTCTGGCCAGACTATACGTACATACATAGTTGTAATGCCCTGCCAATTTAGACACGTACAGTACGAACATACATACATACAGGCGACGGCTGCCTACCGATGGTGAAGTTTCTCAGGCTGTTCATCATCTTATCAGAATCCGCGCACTCCAATTCCACCTTCGAGAGCCAGCGACTGCAGAACGGGTCCAGACTGAACACGGCTGCGCCTACCTGACGACCGCGCACAGATGAGTCGTTGTACGCGTCGTAGCCGATGAACATGGCCTTTTTCAGCTAGAAATTCATACATTATACAGGGTATCCCACGTAGACCTACTATCTAACGATCCAGCCTTATAATCCGCATTACAGTATATATCAAGCTCAAATTTTGTCCCCAGAGACCCAAGAATATACCATACTTTGTGGCAAAATTTGATCCAGATAGGTCAACTGTAGTCTGGCCAATAGCAGTTGGCACTTGGACTCAAGGCGAGTTGCGTAGATTGCATGTACTTCTGCTAAATAGGAGTACACGAAGCGTAGACAGAAATCTGCAGTTGTAAATCTATTTTACGCAACGTGCCTCGAGTCCAAGTGCCAACTGCTAGTTGAGCTATCTGGCTCAAATTTTGCCGCAACAAATGGTATATTCTTAAAATTTCAGCTTGATATCTACAGGGTGTCTCATAATAAACCGAACACTTTTCCGTGCACGTAACTCTGGAACCACATGTTAGATTTTCATGCGGTTTTTTGTATTTAGTAGCCAAGGCTTCAACTTAGATGTGTAAAAAATTTTAGCTTCGTAGGCCCAGTGAAAGGTGCTCAAACACCTTCTTTCTCCGGCGGTCAAAAACGAGGGTTTTTCTAACTAGTAGTGCCGATTTAGAAGTTTTTTGTGCATGGGTCCAAGATAAAATCAGTCTCGTAATGAAAAAAGTCCCAAAATGCTAGGAAATGTGTATCTCATGCATTATCCCCAGTGCCACCGTAGCAAACGCATGGAACAGGGTATCTTGAAAAATTAAGACCGAAATTTTTCTCCATACTAAAGAAAAACGCCGATTTTGAGCTTTGAGATTCAAACAGTCGCAATTTCCGAAGTATGTGGACCAAATAGCTGAAATTTTGTACACATCTAAGTTGAAGCCTTGGCTACTAAATACAAAAGACCGCATGAAAATCAAACGTGTGGTTCCAGAGTTACATGCAGGGAAAAGTGTTCGGTTTATTACGAGACACTCTGTACTATAAAATAGGTCTACGTGGGACACCCTGTACAATATGCCCTGCTTTGGCACACGCCGTACAACAGCGGTTCCTTGCAACGAACAAAGTGGCATACTGGGATCCTGACGCGCCAGGGAACTCCGCCCATCTTGCAGTTGATCTGATGCAGCACTTTCAAGCAGATGGAGTCCAGAATTCTCTCCTTTTTTAGTGATGCCACTTGAACCACCTGGCTAGGCACTAAAAAAGGACAAGTGTACGTACAGTACTGTTACGTACTGCGTACGTATGGCAATAGCGTCCAAGGCCAGTAGTGTACGTAAACTATTTCTAGGTATGTAAGGCGAGTTTAGCCAAAAGTCACGGACCGGTCCCTGGTGGGGTGCCTAAGTCCGCAGCTGTGCCCGAGGGTAGCGGGTTCGATTCCCTTTCGGTCCTATTTCTCTCCCTCCTCTTCGGGGCCCGGCTACCGCCATACGGAACGCGGCACGTCACAGTACATACGCGTGTACGGAATATGTCCACGTGCGGTATCTACGTACGTACAGTTCCGCACCCCTGTAGCGTGTATATGGTCATGGCGTGCTTGCTACCTTTGATGTCAATGCAGCACAGATGTTTGATGGTGTCGTATCTCGACTTGTCGTCGTTGTGCACCACCAATAGAATCATGGCCAGCTGATGCTCCGGCGCGCTCGCTTCCTGCAGGGCTTTCACACGCTGCAGCTGCTGAATGTACTCTTCCACACTGGTCGCACAAAAACAGCTGAAAACAGAGTAGATACACGTACACTATTCGCCTTGCTCCATAAGAGCGGTTGTCGTTTCGACCTCCCCACCGAATTTGAGCTGTAAGTTATCACACACACGCAAAGCACGCCGAAGCAATTATGTTGTACGCAAATACGCCGAATATTGAGCTGCAGTCATTATACACAGGCAAAATAATTGCTTCGGCGTGCTTTGCGTGTGTGTGTGTGTGATAGCATATCGTATTTAACGGTGCACAGCCCCATGGGCTATACAAAAATTGAGAGGTCTTATATGGGCCTATGCTATAGGGGGTGGCTATGCATTGGGCGCTTTTTATGTTTTGCCAATACGGGGCTATGCATTGGGGAGGGCTATGCATGGGGGGTGGTTATGCACCAGTAAATACGGTAACTACAAACAGCTCAATTCGGCGGGGAGGTTGAAATGACAACCACTCTTATGGAGCAAGGCGAATAGTGCAGTGCTGCACGAGACACTGCACACTGCATTCCATCATCGATCTACACGTTTGTTACTGCGGCTCCTGGACAGTGATTCCCATTCCCCTTCCCAGCTGCTGCATGCGTGTGAAGAAGTTGAAGGCCGGCTTCTCATCCTCCTGGAGGAAGAAGATGGCCCAGCTGGTGAGATTCTGGCCCACCACCACCTTTTGCCTTTTCGCCTCAAATCAATCAATCATGGCGCGTTCACCAGACGTCCGTTACGTCCGTCCGTCAAATCCGTAAAGGACGTATCTAGGAGTACACGGTTGTTTGTGGTGTGCCATGTACTCCTAGATATGTCCTTTACGGATTTGACGGACGGACGGACGGACGTAACGGACGTCTGGTGAACGCGCCATCAATCTTTCTTTTCCAACGCACATATCATACGCACATACAAGTAGCCAGTTGAGGCTATTAGCTATGTAGCAATAAAAGCAATAACACTATGAACCTCGCGACTCCAGTCGGCCACGTCCGGGCGCTTGTCCACACTCCCGTCACCGCCGAAGTGCAACGTCTGCCTCGCCAGCTGTTCACCTTCCAGCGCCACCAGATCAGCGTCCAGCCCCACGTGCCAATGCTGCAGCAGCTGCTGCGCTTTACCAGAACTAAAATATGCAAGCAGACAGCGCATCGCTCTTTCACTGTCGGCGACCACCCAGAGAATGCGATCAAGATGGGGTACTATAGAGTAAAACCGCCCATGGGGGAAATCCGCCCACCTATGGCGCTTTTACCCCCATTCAAAACAAGGCTCTCGAAAATGTAACTTGACAACCTGGCCTAATAGGGGGTAAAAGCGCCATTGGTGGGGGGATTTCCCCAAAGGGGCGGGCGGGTCTACCCCATAAGTACCTTATAAAGTCGTATTGGGGCTATGCAAAAATTGAGAGGTCCCATATGAGGCTATGCATAGGGGGGGGGGGGGTTATGCATTGGGGGGGGGGGGGGTTATGCATGGGGCATTTTTATGTCAACCCAACCCCATGTCAACGGAACCGTACACGGGTTGACGCGGACGGACGTACGGATTTACGGACGTCTGGTTGAACAGCAACAATGCAATGGACTGATGACGCGTTCACCAAACGTCCGTCCGTCCGTTTGTCAACCCATAAGTGTTCGTCGTCCCGTCCGTCAACTCATATGGGTTGACGAACGTCCGTTACTAACGTTACGGACGTCAGGTGAACGCGCCATGATGTTACATACTCGTTGAGTGCCCTCAGATGAGACAGGGCGTCTGACACTCGCTTCCTGGGCTCGCTGCGCGTATAATCGGCCATTTCACGCATCAGCTGCGCATTTCTGCGCATGGTGTCCGTCAATCCGGTCATGGCACACAGCGACGGGATCAGACACACTTCGCCAGTCGACCCGCGCCCTTTGCACAGCTGCAAAAACAAACCCTCACTCACTCACAATGGAGTGATTATCACTAGTGCGCCACACGTGGTGAGCAAACTCAAGGGGAATTCCCCATAAGTATGTGATGAAGCATACGGAGACTGGTGAAATCACCGGAAGTTTGAAACTCACCACATGTGAACACGTGAGAAAAATTTCGCGCTTGGGCGCATGTGAGAATGCTCCACACTAAAAATGAAACGTCGAAGTTTAAACTCACCACGTGTGTAGCGCCCTACTGGCTCTTTTCTGCACTGCAAAAATAAATAGCGCAAGTATGGAAGGTACTGTAGGTACCAGGAGGGGCTGATCCAGTGTCACTTTCCTGTTGTACTGCTCGTCGTAGTAGTCGTAGTAGGAGATCGTGCGACCGTCCGACACTTGGAATTCTTCCGCCGGAGTTCGCTTCCACAGAATCTCCTCCACCCGGTACGTTTTGTTGTTGTAGCTACAAGAACGACAAGAAACGTTAGCTGGCTTTCACCCAACTCATACGAACACACACCAGCTCTATATATCTGAACCTTTTAGAGAATGTACGATATGCGGTAACGCGATTGGGTTGGTCGATTGCGACCCCGCGGTATTTAGTGAAAGTTTGGATCGGTGTCTGCGGGGTCGTCCACATCATATTTTGTTGTCGGACTTCTTCTTTTCACTCGCTCCTTTCACGCTCCCAGATGATTGAACAGGGTCGACGACCGCGCAGGCACCGATGCAAACTTTCACTAAATACCGCGGGGTTGCTATCGACCAACCCAATCGCGTTACCGCATATCGTACATTCTCTAAAAGGTTCAGATATATAGAGCTGGTGTGTGTTCGTATGAGTTGGGTGAAAGCCAGCTAACGTTTCTTGTCGTTCTTGTAGCTACAACAACAAAACGTACCGGGTGGAGGAGATTCTGTGGAAGCGAACTCCGGCGGAAGAATTCCAAGTGTCGGACGGTCGCACGATCTCCTACTACGACTACTACGACGAGCAGTACAACAGGAAAGTGACACTGGATCAGCCCCTCCTGGTACCTACAGTACCTTCCATACTTGCGCTATTTATTTTTGCAGTGCAGAAAAGAGCCAGTAGGGCGCTACACACGTGGTGAGTTTAAACTTCGACGTTTCATTTTTAGTGTGGAGCATTCTCACATGCGCCCAAGCGCGAAATTTTTCTCACGTGTTCACATGTGGTGAGTTTCAAACTTCCGGTGAATTCACCAGTCTCCGTATGCTTCATCACATACTTATGGGGAATTCCCCGTGAGTTTGCTCACCACGTGCGGCGCACTAGTGATGTGATAATCACTCCATTGTGAGTGAGGGTTTGTTTTTGCAGCTGTGCAAAGGGCGCGGGTCGACTGGCGAAGTGTGTCTGATCCCGTCGCTGTGTGCCATGACCGGATTGACGGACAGCATGCGCAGAAATCAGCCGCTGATGCGTGAAATGGCCGATTATACGCGCAGCGAGCCCAGGAAGCGAGTGTCAGACGCCCTGTCTCATCTGAAGGCACTCAACGAGTATGTAACATCATGGCGCGTTCACCTGACGTCCGTAACGTTAGTAACGGACGTCCGTCAACCCATATGAGTTGACGGACGGGACGGACGAACACTTATGGGTTGACAAACGGACGGACGGACGTTTGGTGAACGCGTCATCAGTCCATTGCATTGTTGCTTTGTTCAACCAGACGTCCGTAAATCCGTACGTCCGTTCGTCGTCAACCCGTGTACGGTTCCGTTGACATGGGGTTGGGTTGACGGACGGACGGACACGTTACGTGTTGTCGAACGGACGGACGTGCGGATTTTTAAGGAGGCATGTTTCGATTATGTATGAACCTATAATGATACGACTGTATAAGGTACTATGGGGTAAACCCGCCCATTTGGGTAAATCCGCCCACCTATGGCGCTTTTACCCCCTTTTAGGCCAGGTTGTCAAGTTACATTTTCGAGAGCCTTGTTTTGAATGGGGGTAAAAGCGCCATAGGTGGGCGGATTTCCCCCATGGGCGGTTTTACTCTATAGTACCCTATCTTGTTCGCATTCTCTGGGTGGCCGCCGACTGTGAAAGAGTGATGCGCTGTCTGCTTGCATATTTTAGTTCTGGGAAAGCGCAGCAGCTGCTGCAGCATTGGCACGTGGGGCTGGACGCTGATCTGGTGGCGCTGGAAGGCGAACAGCTGGCGAGGCAGACGTTGCACTTCGGCGGTGACGGGAGTGTGGACAAGCGCCCGGACGTGGCCGACTGGAGTCGAGAGGTTCATAGTGTTATTGCTTTTATTGCTACATAGCGAATAGCCTCAACTGGCTACTTGTATGTGCGTATGATATGTGCGTGGGAAAAGAAAGATTGATTGATTGATTTGAGGCGAAGAGGCAAAAGGTGGTGGTCGGCCAGCATCTCACCAGCTGGGCCATCTTCTTCCTCCAGGAGGATGAGAAGCCGGCCTTCAACTTCTTCACACGCATGCAGCAGCTGGGAAGGGGAATGGGATGCCACTGTCCAGGACCCGGTGACAAACGCTGGGTCGGATTGGTTCAGATCCGGTGTGCATGCAGCGCTGCAGTATTCGCCTTGCTCCATAGGAGCGGTTGTTATTTTGAGACCTCCCGCCGAATTGAGCTGTTTGTAGTTACCGTATTTACTGGCGCATAGCCACCCCCCATGCATAGCCCTCCCCAATGCATAGCCCCGTATTGGCAAAACATAAAAAGCGCCCAATGCATAGCCACCCCCTATAGCATAGGCCCATATAAGACCTCTCAATTTTTGTATAGCCCATGGGGCTGTGCACCGTTAAATACGATATGCATCACACACACACACGCAAAGCACGCCGAAGCAATTATTTTGCCTGTGTATAATGACTGCAGCTCAATATTCGGCGTACTTGCGTACAGTACAACATAATTGCTTCGGCGTGCTTTGCGTTGCGTGTGTGTGTGTGTGACAACTACAGCTCAAATTCGGTGGGGAGGTCGAAACGACAACCGCTCTTATGGAGCAAGGCGAATAGTGTACGTGTATCTACTCTGTCTTCAGCTGTTTTTGTGCGACCAGTGTGGAAGAGTACATGCAGCAGCTGCAGCGTGTGAAAGCCCTGCAGGAAGCGAGCGCGCCGGAGCATCAGCTGGCCATGATTCTATTGGTGGTGCACAACGACGACAAGTCCAGATACGACACCATCAAAAATCTGTGCTGCATTGACATCAAAGGTAGCAAGCACGCCATGACCATATACACGCTACAGGGGTGCGGAACTGTACGTACGTAGATACCGCACGTGGACATATTCCGTACACGCGTATGTACTGTGACGTGCCGCGTTCCGTATGGCGGTAGCCGGGCCCCGAAGAGGAGGGAGAGAAATAGGACCGAAAGGGAATCGAACCCGCTACCCTCGGGCACAGCTGCGGACTTAGGCACCCCACCAGGGACCGGTCCGTGACTTTTGGCTAAACTCGCCTTACATACCTAGAAATAGTTTACGTACACTACTGGCCTTGGACGCTATTGCCATACGTACGCAGTACGTAACAGTACTGTAGGTACATTTGTCCTTTTTTAGTGCCTAGCCAGGTGGTTCAAGTGGCATCACTAAAAAAGGAGAGAATTCTGGACTCCATCTGCTTGAAAGTGCTGCATCAGATCAACTGCAAGATGGGCGGAGTTCCCTGGCGCGTCAGGATCCCAGTATGCCACTTTGTTCGTTGCAAGGAACCGCTGTTGTACGGCGTGTGCCAAAGCAGGGCATATTGTACAGGGTGTCCCACGTAGACCTATTTTATAGTACAGAGTGTCTCATAATAAACTGATTATTTTTCCCTGCATGTAACTCTGGAACCACACGTTAGATTTTCATGCGGTCTTTTGTATTTAGTAGCCAAGGCTTCAACTTAGATGTGTACAAAATTTCAGCTATTTGGTCCACATACTTCGGAAATTGCGACTGTTTGAATCTCAAAGCTCTCAAAATCGGCGTTTTTCTTTAGTATGGAGAAAATTTCGGTCTTAATTTTTCAAGATATCCTGTTCCATGCGTTTGCTATGGTAGCACTGGGGATAATGCATGAGATACACATTTCCTAGCATTTTTGTACTCTTTTTCATTACGAGACTGATTCTATCTT
>JASAMW010005939.1:0-33811 GCA_030247985.1 Epsilonema sp. ZAB3_2 | reverse complement strand
CATGTCCTAGGTACCTTGTATATACCCGGCACTATGAAGCTAGCATGATATTATGTGATATCAATTCACTGTAATGTTGCACGTATTCACCCTGTTCCACAATCTATTATTTTGATATAACACGTTGCACATGACCGGCTTCAAAACACTGCTTCCTCTAGTACTTGTGGTTGTGAGTTGGTTAGTGGTGAAATATTGCCAGGGGCTCTCCGGCAAAGAACGTTTGCTCTTGCTGGCAGCCTCTGCTGCTGCGGATAAGCCTGCGGCTGCCGCTGTCTTCCAACATTCACAAAACCTCCGGCTTGACCAACACGAACAGGAGAAGGGGCGCGCGATGCTGCAGCATGCTTGGGCTTGGATGGCCGCATCATCGGGCCTTGTATGCTCAATACTGCAGGTCCTTCCGGCGCTATAACCCACATTGTTCTACGACGATGCTCTTCGTCTGCCCAGACCACATTAGGCCGTTCAGGTATAGGCATACAACCGATGGCCCTTTTTGGTTCCAGCTCCAGAGGACCAGGGTCGAAAGTGTATGGAGCCGTGGAGAACACGGGCATAGTTGAAGATACTTGCGTAGTGCTTCTTGTTCGCCTCCCTTCCCTGCTCCAACTTGACCAACTACTGTCTTCCCAAGTGTCACCTGGACCTTCGCTTCTGTCAAATTCCATTCTTTTGCGGCGGTTTCTTTTCGCCTCGGACGCGGACGATCTCCTCCTATGCTTACTCCTTTTTCGAACTTCTTTCCTTTTTCTCTGCCTCTTGGCCTTGGAGTGCTTCAGATCTTTTCTTGTCTGTTTTCTTCCTTTTCCGCTGTGGCAGCACAGGAAGATGAAGACAGGGTTGAAGCTGAAGGTGAGGATTAGCAGAGGAACCGTTGTTGCTGTTAGTAGGAGGAGGAGGCCGGTTAGTGGGGATAAAGTTGGATCATACGGTAACATTATAATAATTTATAGGAAAATAAAAACAAAAAGTCAACTGGAGATGAAAGAAAGAAAAAAGAAGAATGGATTTCTTCATCAAAGAGGTACAGAGATTACTGTATGTATTGTTGAGATCCTGCGGTTCGCAAGAATTTTTTTTAGAAAAAGAAAAAAAATTTTTCGCAGGTGTGCATTTTAATTATATTCTGGTGTAGGCCTATACTACGTAATGTACGTACATCAATCACACCGATCAATTAGTTATAAAACGCTGCTGGCCAATGGGCACTGGTTGCTGACGCTGTCGTAGTTGTTGCTGATTGGCTGGTGAGGGTGCCGGTAGGAGGGTATTGTAAGTCTTTGATTGCAAATCTTCACTTTTCGCTCCACCTATTCCATGCATTCCAGGTCTCACTTGATAAGCTGGTACGTTCGCCCAAACAGGACCTGCTGGAGGTGGCACTCGGGCGACTTTTGATGGTTCTAACGGGCCTGGATTGAAGGTGTATGGCTCCGCAGAGAATTGTGGTCCATTGCTAGTTGTGGAACCGGTAGCAGTTCGCGATGGTTCTGCAAATTCTCCTGATGAAGATGTGTCAATGCTACTACCACTAACGCTCGCGTCTTTTCTTCCTTTCTTTCGCTTCTTTCTTGCCCGCTTCTTCTTGCACTTGTCACAGCAAGCGATAATGAGAGGACGTAAGGGGCCAGGTCGATTACCGTATTTTTTGGGTGTATATATCCCTCCCCCAGTGTATAACCCCCCATCAGACCTCTCGATTTTTGTATAGCGGGGCTATGCACCCAAAAATACTGTACACGTGTGTACTATTACGCACAGATACTATACGCATAGGCATACGGGCATATTCGCAGTAGTTAGTTATCGTTACGGCGCCTGAACGTAAATCTGTGCGTATACGCATAGCCAAGGAGAAGACAGAGATCGGCCTACATACATAAATCTGTGCGTAAACACAACGTGTACCTTGGCGCTGGCCCCTCTGCAAGCAGAACAGCGCTGATTAGTGGGAGTATCCAAAGGGAATTTGTTATTAATTCGAGTATGAACAGGAACAGTGGTATAATTGCAGAGCACATGGCGAAAAAAAACAAAACAAACCTGTCACCACAAGAAAAAAATGCACTACTGCTGTGGTAAGGTGCAGATTCTGGAAAACGGCATACCGTAGTAAAATTCGAAATAAAACATTTCGTACCTATGCATGGATCTATGTATAGTATAAATTTATATTCTGGGACCCATAATTATTTATCTCCGGTTCTAGCGATCATAGAGCAAAGCGGTTAAAAATCTCTCGATAACTTTAGCTCGCCTTGAAAATAAAAAACCGCATGCGTCTACGTGCCCTCTGTTGTGTCGAGAAATCGCCGTGTACACTTCTTTGGATTATTCAACATAACTGAACAAGCTGCAAATACTTTTTCATTAAAAGTAGCCTATCCTACGTATGTAAAATTTGGTGTAGATTTCAAAAATAGTATCGTTGATCGAAAAAATTTAACCCCTACCCAAAAATTGTCAGAAATATTCACATTTTTCAAAATTATATAGGCTACTAGGGGTTATATTTTTTTGAAACACCGATACTATTTTTGAAATCTGCATCAACTTTTACATAGGATAGGCTGAATTGTCTGTTATGCCCACGTTTACGTTTTTAGAACAGTCGGAAAAAGAAGAAGTCGAACAAAATGAACGGTGAGGCTCTATTAGCACAGAGTTTGGAAAAAGTTTTACTATGTAGCTTTGTGAGCTCAAGCTATTTTTTCTATCACCACTCTCTCTCTTGTATTTTCATTTCACATGCAGTAGCATATCAATTAGTGTACTATGTACTATCAGCATCAGTTATTTTACACCAACCAGGTATGACAACTGTTTGGTTGAGCTTTGCTTCTTCATCTCCACACGGTCGGCGACTGTCTAGTAGGTGGCCTCGTGACAGCAGGCGGAGACTGTCCAATAGGTGGCCTCGTGACAACAGGCGGAGACTGTCCAATAGGTGGCCGCGTGACGACAGGTGGTGGTGCCTGGCTAGTAGGTGGTGGAAAGACGGCAGGAGACGACTTTTTGTTAGGAGGCGGCAAAGCGCCAGGTGCTGCTGCTGGCTCCAAGGGACCAGGCTTGAAGGTGTAGGGAGCTGTGGAGAATAGAGGTGGACTGGCGCTCTTTGAGGCTGGTGCAGCCACTGTCGGTTGTGAAATGTCAGTGCTGCAGATGTCGCTCCTGGAAAACGCCGACTGCTGCGCCGCTTCTCCTGTCCACGTCTTGGTCTTGGATCGTCTTGGCACCGATGCACTCTTGCGTGGTAATTGTGCTGGCAATGGGTCTGCAGCGTATGACGGTTTCGCAGGGAGGCCAGGACAAGGAGGATTAGTGGCCTGTGTTGACTGTGGGAAAAATCGTTCTTCCTCTTCCGAGCTCCTATTATCCGACCGCTGCTGCTTTTTCTTCTTCTTGCCCTCTCTGCCAGCGTCGATGACCTGGTCGGTGCCATCTTCTCTGTATACGCGCTCCGTTTTTGCCGTAGGAGTTTCAGTGTAGGAGAAGGCAGCTGCTGGTGGTCTCGAGCTCGACTTTGTCGTCTTGCCGCTGAGCGGCATTTCACTTGGAGACTCGTAAATGCTCATCGCTTGTGGCACATGTGACTTCTTCTTCCTTTTGCAGCAGGCGAAAAGCGGAGAGCAGCTGATGGCAAAAAGAATAATGGCGAGGAGACAAGCAGAATCTGCCGGGGATGAGGCGGAGATAAACTGCGACAGCATTTGGCCAAACGCCATGACAAAAGGCCACAGGATGAGGAACGAACTGTATGGTGTGGAAAGAAAAAAGAAAAATGACGCATGTAATAATTGCAGGTTTTGCTAGAGTGTTATGCTCTATTTTATAGCTCAGTACTGTAAACCCTCGTTTATAGCCCCCGGGGGCTATCAAAACGTTAGTCGCCGATTAGGGGGGCTATATACGAGGGGGGCTATACACGAGGGGGGGCAATATACGAGGGCATTTTACATTTGCACCCAAAGTAGGGTTTTTTGACCTCCTGAACTCATTTCTGGCGGTTATTTTGCATGTTTCCAAGCTCCTCTAGCCAAAAAAGCAGCTTTTAGCTCAAAAAACTGTGAAATTTTTGTTGTCAAAAATTTTTGTCGAAGAGACATCACAAGTAAAATGTTCAGAACTGTTCCAAATGATGTGCAAATGATCTCCTATGCATAAAAACACCCCAACAAAAACACACGTTTTCCGCTGCTTTTCGCGTTTCGCTATAGGGGGCTATATACGAGGGCAAATGATGTTAGTCGCCGATTAGGGGGGCTATATACGAGGGGGGCTATATTCGAGGGGGGCTACAAACGAGGGTTTACAGTATATGTATAGGACATGTGTAGTACCAACCAAGAACGATCGCACCACCCACAAGAAAGATTCACCCTCTTTACCATCACAGATCAAGCCTAGAACTTCTGTTGCTCAGCTTCTTGTTCTCCTGTCGCTACTTCAGTCTTGCCAAGGAGCTATAAGTAGAGGAGGCGACACTCGACCAGATTCTGGGAGTTGGGAGTGTCCGCGCCTAGCGAGGTTTCACCCTCTCTTCTTCAGGCATCCGTGGCTTTCCAAATAGACAGAATCCAACCAAGGTACAATAATACATATACCCCAACTTTCTTCGATCTTTTCAATGGTGGGGTCGGCGTTAACCCATCCCCAATTGGTAAGGCCAAAAATGGCCATTTTTCAGCTTTTTGGCAAAAGTAGGGTATCTTGCTGGCCTCAGCGCAACACGCACAGAGCCAGCCAAAAGCTGTCCTTCTCAAATTCCACCACCAAGGGTCCAAGGTTTCTGGTGGTGGTGTTAACTCCTTCCCCACCACACTGGCAACCTGAGAAATTGATGAAAAACCGCCTTTTTACATGCATTTCTACCCAAGTATGCTACCGTAAAGCAGTCAAGCAGAGAAAATTAGAGTAGCCTACCCTAGTTTTATGCGTAGATTTCAAAAATAAATGTGGTTTTCCCATTTTCCCACGTTTAAGGCCTGATAACCCCGATTTTTATGTGTTCGTGGATGGAAAAGTGCACTAAAAGCAAACATTCTTAAAATCAGGCACCCTGGCCTAATTTTATGCGTAGATTTCAAAAATGACCTTAACTTTTACATTCTTCCACTTTTAAGGCCTAGTAGCCTCTTTTTATGCCATTTTTATGATAAATTGAGTAAAAAATCGGGTATATTAGGCCTTAAAAGTGGAAGAATGTAAAAGTTAAGGTCATTTTTGAAATCTACGCATAAAATTAGGCCAGGGTGCCTGATTTTAAGAATGTTTGCTTTTAGTGCACTTTTCCATCCACGAACACATAAAAATCGGGGTTATCAGGCCTTAAACGTGGAAAAATGGGAAAACCACATTTATTTTTGAAATCTACGCATAAAACTAGGGTAGGCTACTCTAATTTTCTCTGCTTGACTGCTTTACGGTAGCATACTTGGGTAGAAATGCATGTAAAAAGGCGGTTTTTCATCAATTTCCCAGGTTGCCAGTGTGGTGGGGAAGGAGTTAACACCACCACCAGAAACCTTGGACCCTTGGTGGTGGAATTTGAGAAGGACAGCACTTGGCTGGCTCTGTGCGCATTGCAATAAGACCAGCAAGATACCCTACTTTTGCCAAAAAGCTGAAAAATGGCCATTTTTGGCCTTACCAATTGGGGATGGGTTAACGCCGACCCCACCATTGAAAAGATCGAAGAAAGTTGGGGTATATGTATTATTGTACCTTGGTTGGATTCTGTCTACTTGGAAAGCCACGGATGCCTGAAGAAGAGAGGGTGAAACCTCGCTAGGCGCGGACACTCCCAACGCCCAGAATCTGGTCGAGTGTCGCCTCCTCTACTTATAGCTCCTTGGTCTTGCCGATGCGGGTGTCATAGGTGACGGACGGCAAATCACTCTCTTCGTCTTCCTCCTTTTGACCTGCCTTTGGCTTTTTGCTCTTGTCGGCTGGCGGTGGCTCTGGGGGTCCGGGAACAAAGGTGAATGGCGCCTGCGAGAATAGGATGGAGCTTTCGTCAGCATTTGGACCTCCACTGCCCTGCTTTGCGCTCTTGCCTGTCGGAGGGCAATCCATCCCTTGCTCTTTCTTGCTTTCGCCACCTGCTGCTGTATCCGGCTGTGGTGAAGCCGCGACAGGGGTGGGCTTGTCCTTGCTCTCAGCTTTCTTGTTCGGTTTCTTCGCCTTCTTTGTCATGCAACCAGCAAAGAGCAGAGCAGCTACAAGGAAAAGGATCGGGGATGTTAGTAGAAATAGAAAGAAAGAAAAAGGTTCGCTCGTGGAACATGGAAAATCGAAGAGAGGCAACATTGCTGGAGCGAGCCGCAAAAAAACCAGCCACCCAGGACGAGGGAGAAAGAAAAGAATGAACTTTGTAGACATATTTTTTTTCTTGCTCCTTTTGGTTTTGGCAGCAGAGTTGGCAGTCAGTCTCACATGGAATCTTTGAGCATCAGCAAGGCATTTCTGGAATAAGGTCGCCTGGGTAGGCCTCCTGATCGATCGATCGCTGACATGATCGATCGCCAGCAGTCGACGGCGGCGCTTTTTCACAGGATCAAAGCTTTGTCGTCCGTAAGTTCGTCCTTTTTGGTCCGTATGGGTACTGTACTAGTGTACTGCACTGTACCAAAAATACACTGTATTGTTTTTTCTAAAGGAAAAAGTAGTTTACTTTAGCTATTATACAATAGGAACAAAAAGATCGCTTATGGTTGCTTCGGCTTTGCCGTTGGCTGATTTGGTAGGTTAGTAGGCCAGGGTCGGGTCGGTTTGGGCCGTGACGACTTCTGTTTCAGCATGGTTGGATAAGTACGCGAGTGTACAGGCCTTGTGGGAGCCTTCTGCTTTGAACATAACGTCTTCAGTCCCATGGCACCCGTTGGCGGTTTGGCATGCTGGGATGGCTCCAAAGGGCCCGGATTAAAAGTGTATGGGGCTGTGGAAAAGATGGGCGGAGTTTCGGTGTCTTGTTGTTCTTTCTGCAATTTATTCTGTCTTCGCATGGCTCTCTGCTCTGCCTCCTGTATGGCATTTGCTCTGACCTGCCGGCTGGCAACAATCACACGGCCTGTTTTCTTGCGGCTCTGGCGAGGAGCTTTGATGATTCGATTACTCTCGCTTGCAGCTGGAGACGTGTAGCTGACAAAGGCAGACCTAGGAGCGTCAATACGACCAATAGCAGTAGCCTTCCTCCTTTTCTGAACACAGCAAGTGAAGAGTTGTGGGCTGATGGCAAACAAAAGCAGCAAAAAGGGGACGGTTAGTAAGAAAGAAGAACAAAATCCAACAGGAGGGTGATCCATCGCAACCGCTGTGCAGTGTGTGGACGGAAGCAGGAAAACCGACCTCTGACTGGCGCAGAATAAAACAAGAATGAGCATGCTGACTTTGCTTTGGGAACTTTGGGGTTATACTGGAATCAATGAAGCTAACAATTTTGCCCTTATCGCCGACTAATTTTTTGACAACCCCCATAATCAGTCTCGAATCGATCGCAGGAATATGGAAAAATCTTTTACAATTACATAGGTATAGTAAAACTAGAATTGCTGGGACCCATGCATTATTTATCTCCGTTCTAGCGACCGTAGAGCAAAGCGGTTAAAAATCTCTCGATAACTTTAGCTCGCCTGGAAAATAAAAAAACCGCATGCGTCTACGTGCCCTCTATGTCGAGAAATCGCCGATTTCCTTAAGTACTAAAACTGTACACTTTTTCGATTATTCAATATAAAAATGAATAAGCCGCAAAACTTTTTCGTTAAGACTAGCCTATCCTATGTAGAATTTGATGCAGATTTCAAAAATAGTATTGGTGTTTCAAAAAAATTTAACCCCTACCCAAAAATTGTCAAAAACATACAAATTTTGCAAAATTATATACTATGGGTTAGATTTTTTTTAAACACCGATACTGTTTTTGAAATCTACATCAAATTTTACATCGGATAGGCTACTTTTAATGAAAAAGTTTTTGCGGCATTGTTCATTTATGTGGAATAATCGAAAAAAGTGTACCTTTTTAGTGCATTTTTAGTACTTAAGGAAATCGGCGATTTCTCGACACAGAGGGCACGTAGACGCATGCGGTTTTTCTATTTTCCAGGCGAGCTAAAGCTATCGAGAGATTTTTAACCGCTTTGCTCTACGGTCGCTAGAACCGGAGATAAATAATGCATGGGTCCCAGCAATTCTAGTTATACAGGTTGTTTCATATGATATGTCACCTATAAAAGTGCTAATAACTCCCGTATTAAGAGAGACATTTCAACCAGGTTTTTTTATTAGAAACTTGAAAATGTGCCTGACAAGCTTGCAAAATTTCATTGGTGGGTCTTTAGTACGAAGGGAATTATGAAGCATCAAACATTGGGGTCAAAATTGGCAGTGGCGTGAAAAGCGCTCGATTTTTGAAGTCACATGGAAAGAGGTGAGCTGTTCCGCTCCATTCAAGCATCCATTCGGATCTTCTGGATCTTACAATGCCAAAACATAAAGGAAACATTGCCGCCATCCCTATGAACATGCTTGAAAAGGAGTCTTTCCAGAGTTTTGAAGATGGCTGCACAGGTGCTGGAGAATGGAGGCGGAGACATCGAAAAATAGGACCTGAAAAGGCGTCGCTTGTTTCTTCGTTAATAGTGCATGTACGTCAATGAAATTTTGCGTGCTTGTCAGGCATATTTTCAAGTTCTAATAAAAAAAACCTTGGTTGAAATGTCTCTCTTAATACGGAAGTTATAAGCACTTTTATGGTGACATATCATATGAAACAGCCTAATTCAGCGATTTCCTTGCACGGCTTCTTCATTTCATGAGACTTTTTCTACGCCGATTCTTTTTTATTGGATGAATGATATTTTCAATTGTTTACCCTATACTTTTATTGATATTGAAGTGAACAGCTTTAACTGGGTATTTATGTAACGTTGGCTCTTCTGAGTAATGAGTATCCATCTACATACGCACGTGCATACTGTAGCTTGCTGTACTCTAACCTGTACATACATACGTAGACTGTTCATTGTCTGCTATCGGGAATATTGCGCCGATATCTTTATTCTTGACTTAGAATATACACAGAAGATAAAAGTCCAATCTTTCGGTTGTTCTTTTTACATGCCGTGTCGTCACTTGGGTTTGGGGACGGCAGCCGGTGGCTGGCGCTGTTTCGGTGTGGCAGCAACCGGTGGCTTCATAGTTTGCAAGCGAGTAGGGTATGTGGTGGAATTGACCTCTTCCGGCTCTTCTTCATTCTGCTCATCCTCCGATTGGTTCACTGACTTCACTGACTTTGATTGCGTTGCTGCTTCCTCTACTGTTGAGCTGTCAGGTTGCTTACTGTTAGTTCTACTATTCTTTTTCTTGGCACTAGTATCTGGTGGCGGTTCTGGTGGACCAGGCTCGAAAGTGAAAGGCGCTTCGGAGAATGCAGGCATCATCGTTTCAACAGCTCCTGCTCGCTGACTGATTGCGACGTTCTGCTGCTTTGCTGGACTCTGCTCAGGCCTGCTTGCCTTTGCTTCCTTCTTTTCCTTTGTGCCATGAGTGGTGGTATTGGCCGGATTCACTGCTTTTGCTTTTACTGGGGCAGAAGCGACAGGTGGCGTCGGAGCGGTCGGTTTGTCCTTGCTATTTTTATCGGCAACCTTCTTTGCTTGTTGTTTGTCAACTGTCTTGGCTCCTTTTCCAGGCTTCTTTGACACGCAGCAAGCAAGAAGAAGAGAGGCAACTGCGAAGATGGCGGGGATTGCTAGAGATAAGGACAAGATAGGGTCAGTAGAGGATCGGAAGAACAGCAGCTCCAGCAGCATTGGGAGAGGAAACACCAGCAGCGAACGCACAGCAACCACCCAGAGAAAAAAAGAAAAAATGACAAACGAATGCATTTTACTAGTCCTGTAACTAGTTGACGGATTCTGCATCGCATACACGTACACATATCATTGCCCATGATAGAAAAAAATAGTTTTCTCTGCTCTAGTGAATATCTTATGTAGCTCAACACTTTCTTCTGGTTGGTGATGATTGCTTCGGCGGCTTGGTCTCTGTTGGCCTAGAGTGGGGCGACGGGGCGGACGGGGGGTGACTTCAGCATGGTATCGTAGGTGTTAGATTCTACGTCTTCACTATTCGTTAACTTTGTTCGCGTCCCACTTATCTTGTTAGACGCTTTTGCAGCTGCAGCTCGTGATGGCAATGGCTCCAGTGGTCCTGGATTAAAAGTATATGCAGAGGTGGAGAAATTTGGTGGTGAAACAGTGGTATCAGGTGTAACCGATGGAACCGGATGTGAAGCAAGCTGTTCAGTCTTCTGCTTCTTCAAACTCTGCTTCTGCTTTCTTTGTTTTTTACTTTCCGTCTTCTGTATTCTTGACCTTTTCCCCTCCTTCACTATCGCTTCTATTTCCTTCTGTCTGCTAGCAAGAATTCGACTGGTTTCCTTGTTGTCTTTTGAGCGACGTCTCAGGCGTCCGCTGCGCTGCTTTTTCTGGAACGAGCAAGTGAAGGTGGCGAAGAACAAAAGGCTGATGATAATTAGTGTGTGGCCTGAAGATTTGATGAAGACGAGTAGCGGTAGTAGTATCATTCTTATTAGGACTACCTACGTACACCCAACAACAAATAAAACGACTGAACGAAACACTGCGAAAAAATAAAAATGAACTATAGCATACACCAACCTTATGCTTTCTTCTGCGCGTTGCAGCGAACTAGCCCACCCTATGCTAATGCACTGGAAGATGCAGTTTATATAGTTTGTTGTAGATGCTGTTTGTTTACATCAATGTTTTACTTATACGGCACTGCTGTCATGAGATGTTTTAGTCGACGGTATCACAGCATGAAGTACTCACGAGCCTCTGTGCTGTTCAAGCCTTTCGTTTTCCAGTTGCCGTATTCTGCGTTGCTTGAGTGACACTGGCCTTCTCCTTCTCCTTTCCTGCATCTGCATCAGATGGCTCCAATGGTCCGGCCATGTACGAGTATGCTGCAGTAGAGAAAACGGGCTGCGATTTGGTCGAGTTCTCATCCGTTTCGATGATGGTATTGCCGGCCGCGTACGAGTAGTCCATTGTCGTCGGCATTGTGCCCTCGTCGAAAGCAGTATCTGTCGTGCCGTAGTAGTCCATATTATTATCCTTTTTCTTCTGTTTACTTTTGAAACAGCACGCAAAGACCAGTGCGTTGACGGCGAAAAGGGTGGAGGTTAGTATGAGAGGATCGGCCGTGAATGAAGGAAAAAGCTCGAGCATAATGCAGAAGAGAAAATGCGCCATCAAACGACCGCACACAAAAAGGAAGAAAACAAGAAATGGATGGAAAAGGTAAAACCAAGTTGTAGACAACTGTGTTCCAATAATGTTTCAAGTTGGGGTGTAGACAACTGAAATACAGATGGAAAGGAAGATCGGGCTTTAGTACGTTAAAACTTTAAAATAAAGAAGAAACGATTGAAGAAAATTGCCTGAACATGTCAGTGATTTTTACTCCGATGCAAACCGTACAGATCGCATAAGTATCAGTCAGTTAGTAAAGCGAAGAGACGCGTACGATTAGCATAAAAAGAAAAAAATTTATTTGCGTTTTGGTGAGTGCTTCTTGGTTGATTGAGTCGGCGCCGTGATCTTGTCTTTTGGTATAAGTTTTGACTGCTGAGTAGGCAAGCGAGTGGGGTAGGTGGTGGAGTCTTCGTTTTGCTCCAGTAGATCAGACTTGGGTGGCTCCAGAGGTCCAGGGATAAAAGTGTAAGGTCCGGTGGAGAAATCGGGTTGCTGCATCGATTCGGTTGTTCCGCTGCTCCCTGTTCCCAATCTTCTAGTAGTCGCATATGAGGGGTCGAGTGACTGCTGCAGAGTGCTCTCGTCCTGAGAGTAGCGGTAGCCGTAGCCAGTGTCCGAGGTGCCGTACTGTGAAGGAATGAGTGGCGTGTAGAGCTGCGCCTCACTTGTCGGTTCCGTCGCTCCAGCTTCCTTTTCCTCCTGCTTTCGTTTCGTGAAGCAGCAGTTGAAGACGAGTATGCTAATGCTGACGAACATAAGAACGTAGACTGTACGTGTAGTAGCTGTTAGTAGGAAAAAATCGGCAGGGGATGAGGAGCAAAAGGCAGGTTGGTGGAGCACCATACGGAGGCGACGGAAATAGGACTCTGAATAGAAGCAGAAAGAACGAACGACCACCCGCCAAAAGGAATGGACTCAAGAATGGAAAGGAAGGAAAGAAATCTCACAAAGCAAAACTTTACTGGCAAAAATACGATTATTTGTCATATATGGAAAATAATTCCAATAATGTTTGAATTACTTTCGTCAGCTATGAAGAGAAATCCCCCCTCCCCCATTGCATTAGGACATCTCTCAATTTTTGCAGGGCCTATGCATGCACCGGTATAAAATAACGGTAGAGCAGTAAATTTACACCAACTTCTGTTTTGCAGTTTCGATCGTATGAATAGCTTGCTCAAAGTCCTTGCGTTCCTTTTGCTGCTGCTTCTCGATGGCGGTTTGTATGACCTGCTTCGCCGCCAGTTTACTCAAGTCAACTACCGCATTGCTATCCTCTGACCGAGGCAGTCGTATTGCCGAGCAAAAGGATACTGCCTGATTCGTCTCTGCTGCTGCAAAATTTCTCTCTACGTTGCCTGTAGTAACCGATTCTGACTCCTGAGTAGCTTGTTCTTGTTCATCCTTGCTAACGATTACTGCACGAATAATGCGTTTTCTTGTCGCCGGAACATAGGCTTCCAACTCGCTATCCTCCTCCTCCTCCTCCTCCTCTTCAGCCTCATCGTCTGCGAAGGCACCTGACTTCGATTCGCTTGTACTTATTCTTCTAATCGAAGCATATTGCTGGACAGAGGATTCTGCCGGCTTTTGCAGCTGTTGACCAAGGGCGATTTCATCTGCATTGGCAGCTTCTTCTCGCTTTGTTGCCGACGAAGAGGCCGTAGAAGATGTTTCAGCGATTGTAGCTATCTGGCAAGTCGTGGCAGTAGAACTGCTAGATTTTCCTTCGGCAATTCGAGGACCGTACTGACGAATGAGAAATATCACTACTCCTCCGACGATCACTGCACCGATAATTACTGTCTGATAAAGCCAATGAAGAAGGGAGGCTGGTTCTCCCATATTGCTGTAGTATCAATCTCACTAGAAACACCAGGCGCGTGGCAAATGTAGTCAGCGACGTATGTCCGTATATAATCAGACAGACGTTCGTTGTGGATACCTCATCTATCGTGTACCTTGGACTAACCTAATTTTTCTCAACAATGCTAACGCAGCTTGCTTCATAGAGAAGAACGCTTTTATTTTAGCTAAGAAAACTGGTGTGAGCAGTGTATGCACGGATGTGCTGTGTACTGTGAAATGACGCTACAATATGAGCTTGCACGGTGTTATGTGATCTTCCTCCCTTACGCTTACGCTTCCAAACTCTAAACAGCTGACGATTGAACTCAGAAACGGTACACAGTGCAGAGTGCCGTACATACTATGCATAGTGCCGTATGCCGTACGTACGTACGTCGTACATAACATTATCGGTTACACCGGCCTTCGAAATGTATTGATGTTGGTAGCTTAGTTCTTAGTACCTCGCTCAGTACGGAACGTCACGTCTGCATCGCAGCACATGCACGACGTGCACAGTCGTTCAAGAATCAAGAGACTCTGCAGCAGGGCTGAGAACACATACAACGGTATGTTTGAGTCCATTTGTCACTTTTGTGCCACCGTCACCGTCCGAGATATGATGGATCAGTTTTCGAGAGCATAGCAATATAGTGCGGGCAGTGCGTGCGTGCTCGTCCTCCAGGGAGGATTAAAATTGGATATTGGCGTGATGACGGACAAGCGACGGGGGACGGAAGTTGTTTCATGCATTGTTTGCGCTAATTGCGAGCAGGGAAAACAAACGCGCGCGCGACATTGGACCCCGGAGAGGCGACGCCACGCCACCGGGTCTGTTCATTTCCTATGGCCACAGGTTGCTGGATACGTATGTGGTCGTGGTAGGTAGGACACGTACGATGCACGCACACCAACATATACATACGTAGGACGTAGAAGGTTAGTAGGGTACAGGTGTAATTAATCCCCAATAACCGCTAATTTCCGCGACCTCGAATGAACCGCCTTCAGCTTTTAGTGTTGGGTGCGCATGGATGGACTAGTGACTGGAAGCAAAGGAGAGAGGTCAAATGAGGCAACGTTCAAGCAAGGAAAGAAAAGCAGTGAAGCACAACACCGCACACAATTCCACACAAAGGCCGACTTCAGCGGATCCGGAAAACGGAAGGAAAGGATGTAAGAGCAGGCACTACGCGTTTGACTCAATCAGGATATTTACAATAATTATGAGCTGCTGAATCGACCCCGCTTGCACACTTGATTACACCGGCAGAAAAAACAAAAAGCAATTGGATGGATGTCCTTTTCCTTTGCTATACGACAGTACATACCTAGCTACATACATACATAGTACACAATCTATGTACATGTTTAGAAAACTACCACAACATTGTCGGATACACCAGAGAAGGGCAAGAAAAGCTGTCAATGCAACAAACACGGAAACATGCTTCATTTGGCTCCTAAAACAATAAGACATCTTCATCAAGGAGAATCATCACCGTAAAGACTGTTTGTGGTTCAGTGACCTGACCATGCACAAAGCAAGCACGCCAAATACGAAAGCAAAATATGGTCGAATAGGCAGACGTCATGGGTGCCCATCGTGTACATACAATAATCAAGTACCTACAACATATAAAATCACAATTACAGCAGTCAATTGCACCTACATTACTACATAGAAACCCACACAATTCTCATGTCAGGCAAGGCATACACAAAATTCGATAAGTGAAAGCACTGTTACACCTAGGTATTAGTATGTCATGAATGAGTTGTACAGTTCATATGTACGTTGAGTAGAGAGAGTGACCACATCTTTAATGCACGTATCCACTATCTTCGAGACTGTTGTTATTACCGTACTCCGTCGTCGTAGCTGCTGCACCGAGAAAGTCCCCTGTCCCTTCCAGTCCGCCATACCCATTGTCTGCATATGACTCACTGTACGCATCAGCTCCGTAGTATGAGTCGTAACCAACGTGATTCTTCGGCGGTCCGTTACAACTGGACATCGCAGCAATTCCGGACATTTCCGCGTAGGCTCCGTTAACGACGGATGTATTCGACGAGTCCAAAGAGGACACGTTGGACGTATTGCTCTGAGGCGTGGACGTCATTTGACGGCCGTTGACGGCTGCTGTTGAAGCGGCGACGGTGTCATACACGGCATCACCGACCACGCCGGAATCGTCAAAAGTCGTCGACTGATGCTGATAAGCGGCGATCGGAATCGTCGCATCGCTCTCCGGATTTGAGGAGTAAACGGAAGGAGCAGGCTGGAAGTGCACGGCATCGGCGCAATGAGGATGTGGAGGAAAGTTTGGCTCTTGGTGCAGACTCAGTTGTTGCTGTTGTTGTTCCAGTTCCAGCTGTTGCCGATAGAGAGCGAAGTGTTCCGGCATGAGTACGCGAGGGTGCACGTGCAGATAGGAGGCGATGAGGTTGGTGGTGGTTTGTGACATTCCGCGTGACAGAAGTCGAGCGTATTCCAAGGCTGACGGCTGAGAGCCGGAGCCTAGAATCTGACTCAGCGCCGTGATGTAGTTGCGGGCCAATCGCAAAGTCTCGATCTTGCTCAGTTTCTGATGATGGGAGGAGAGAGGAACGACGCCTCGCAGTAAATCCAGCGCCTCATTCAGTCCGTGCATTCGGTTGCGCTCTCTGGCGTTGGCCTTCAGTCGGCGCACTTTGCTCTTCGGTTGATGATGCTGCACATGATGCAATAGAGCATGCTGTTTGCTGCTGGAGTGATTGTCGGTGGCTGCACTTGACTGCATGGATGCAGGTCGCATGACTTCGTTCTTGCTCTCTCCGGCTGGCTTCGGTAATGGCTGAACGTCCGTAGAACTGGACACGTTATCTTGAAGAAGAGCCGATTTCTGGTCAGCCAAGAAACAGGTGGACATCTGGAAAACAAAGGACAAAAGTGACAAAAGTTAGAAACATTGAAAACCAACGGCAGTACATGTACATATACTACATATGGCCTACACCCACGTTATATATTGTACGTACGGTATATTATGTACCGTACGTTAGGGAGAAGAAGAAACCTTGGCTCTTGCAACATGCTCCCAGATATCGCGCACGCCAATAAAAAGGGCAATATAAATGTTGCATCAAGCGGTTGCATTGGCGGAAATGAAGAACACGCTCCACCTCGACTCCACCCCATTGATGCCCAAATCCGAACCTGTTGATGGTTTATAGGGAATCGGAAGCGGGGCGCGTGGCTGACCCTCACTATCCTCTTTTCTAGTGCGTACACAAGACCGTAAACAAAACGCTGACAGCGTGACCGTGGACGCTCCTCCTTTAGAGAAGGTTATGTACATTATGAACGAACGAGGGCAAACAAACCCTGATGACACTGAAATCACCCATTGTCAAATTGTTACAACTTTGGCCTCACCTCTTTCCTTTTCGGCAATGGCTTCAAAGACTTATCTTTTGATTTCGTAAAAGATTTTGGATGATTTTTCAAGATAAACCACCAGCCTCGAAGTGTCAAAACGACAACAATGAGTGACCGAGAACGAGAGATAGAAAGAAAGGGACTCCCCGCCTTTTTCACCCCGCTCCTCCTTTGCTGCGCACGCTCTTCTAAAATTTTACAGCGCGCGCGCGCAGTCGCGCTACAGCCTCGTTTACTCATCAGGTGCTAATTACGGGCCACCTGCCGCTTAACCCTTGACCTTGATTGGTCCAGCGTTCTCCGTCATGCGAGGGAAGCGTCCAGCGTCAAGCGACTTGTTTTAGCCATGCATGTAGGTACATACATACGTACGTACATACTGTCCTTTTCCGGAGCTCGCACCAGCCATTAAAAAGCGTCCCCTTGTTCCCGCGCGTTCCAATTCAGAGACAACAGCGCTGTAGTAGCTTCTGATGGGGCTTGCATCACACGTGGGGTAAAAGGCAGGGATTAGGAGGTGCGAAAAGTCTCCTGGGGCGTCTATTTTCCCCAACAATACAGAAGCCAATCAAAGGGAAGGCCCAGCCACTTGTTGTTGACTCGCCCTGGCCTCTAACCATCGCGGGAACCCCCAGGAGACAGTAGGAGACAAAAGACAGTAGAAGCATGCGCGTAACCAATTGAAGTGACTGTTGAGGCAGAGAAGCGAGTTGAATGCGGGAAAAATGCGAGAAGAAAGGAAACATGTAAAAAGCTCATTATTCTGACCCTGGATACCCCGCGGCGCCATCTTCTCGCGCGTCAAGTCTTCCACGGCAAAGAAAGTCAGATCCAAAGATGAACGCAGTAAATAGCAAAAATAAAAACGGAGGCTGTGTACTCTTGTCGAAATGAGGCCAATTGGATAAGAGATTACGGTAATCTTGCTTTGGGGTGAGAAAATAGCGCAGGGTCCATCTGTGCTTCTGCCGCAAATGCGTCCGAAATGGACTTTGGTCACGTCGTCATCATCTCAGCTTACCGTACGACAACGGGTAAACGGGCGTACGGTACGACACGATATGAATGCACTTCACTCAAAAAATACGAACTGAACCGTTACTATTAGACTTTGAAAGATGCGAAAACGAACAGAAATTCGGCGCGCGTTCAGAAATAAGAGGAAAACGCTCGTGGCATGTCCAACATACACGCTACTCATGTAAATGAATTGTTGGCGCAATTGGTGTCGAAAACTGCGAGGCGGAACGAAATCCCTGTAAACTGGACTAAATTTATTCAAAGGCAGAACAATGAACGTCGGCCTACGCCTTTCAACAACGCCACGAGAGGTCCGCGCTGCATGTTGCTTGCTTCCGTCGCGTATCAAACGCGACTGACAGACTATTGATGAAGCAAGCCGGGCTTTTCAGCTCTAATTGGGCCGCCCAAGATGCTCACTCTCATTTTTTCCAAATTTCTGCGTGTCCAAAACTGGATTTTGGCATGTTTCACCACGCGCGGGGGGGGGGGGGGGACCAAATGGCATTCGGCGGAGTTTTTAGTTTTTATGAATATTATGTTTGACAATAAAAAACTACCGTAACCCTTTTCGCGCATGTCCGCCTTTTTTGGCCTGAAGAAACCTGAGCTCTTTCAAGGCTTTTTGCAATATTGCACGCACATAATCTACATACGTATAGTAAGCCATTTTTTAGCAGACGCCTATTTCTGGATGAACAACAGAACAAAACAAATGTTGAGAGCCCTCAAGGAGGGCAAAGCGCCTTCTTGTGAGGTTTCGAGTAGGGAATTGAAAAAGATGAAGTTTTTATGTGCCCATTTTTATGTTCAGGAGGCAAACAATAACAATTATTACCCGGCGTCGCGTTGTCTTGAGGTGCCGTCGCGTCAATGTACCTAAGCTATGAACGAAGCAGGTGGCGACGATAATTTTTATGACTATAATAGTCGCGTACGTTCAACAGTATGTGTCGTGCACTTCATGCACGTATCCGCATTGTTCCGTCTTGAAATGGCGCACTCCTCAGTCTTCATTCTGTCATGCCCGCCCCACGCTTAGCCTCATCAAAAAAATCCGTGGGTGTGGGCCAATGTCCAATGTCAACGACAGTGGATTGGATACTGGCAGAAAAGTGAAAAGGGTCTTTTCATTACTGAGTGATCCCGAGGAAGGACTTGCAGTTTCCAAACACGAACGGCACCCACGTCAACAAAGAAGCGACATGAATGCATAAGCCCCATATTAGCAAAAAATGGCCAATGCAGTGCATACCGTATTTACCTGTGCATAAGCCCCATGGGGCCCAAAAATTGAGAGGCCCTATGTGTTTGGGGCGGGGGGGTTTGGTTTGTTGGCAAAAAAAAAAGTGCAGAATGATTACTTGCATCAGAAAAAGTTGTGGGGATAACTGGCGTTAAAAAGCGCGGGGTGGTGGGAAAACCGCCCACCCCCCCAAAAGAAAGGGGGGGGGGGGGGGGGCGTGGTTATGCTTTGCACAGGTAAATGTTACCCTATGTATAGTCACTTGCTTCATAAAAAATCGTATTTGCCACATCATACATGAACAGCAGGACCTCTCATTTTTGCATAATGTAGTTCAGTAGGTCTAATGCACCTGCAAGTATTTCACTAGCGTCCTTTGTTTGTGTCGCTACCGTTTGCATACATGTGAAATAATGCAATAAATTTGAATTCCAAGCCTCTGCTGACCCTGAACTTCAATCAAAAGGACGGTCGTCGTGTTGTGTGTATGTATACTTTGCTGAGCTGCCCAAAAGTGTGTTTCTTTGTATCGCGACACTCAAAAGTATCTATATCTGTCCTTCTTTGAACACCAAAGTTTCTGGTGTCTCGCGTACTCAAGGAAAGCCAAATCCACAAGTCAAAAGAACGATGGAGATCTGGCAGATTCCGCTCGTCATTATTGGGGTATTGCTGGGCTTGGCAGTCCTGATTCTACTGTGCGTTTGTTTTCTTTGCGGATGCGGTTGCGTGACGCTGGGAAAGTTTGCTCGAAGAGGACAAGATTCTCCACCTCCCAATCCCGCCACCAATCCTCTGCTGCATGCGACAGATGCAAAAGCCGGTCCTCCCAACATCTTGCATCAACATCAGCAGCCACATCAAGGGATCAGTTCCGCACCGGGCCATTCTCCGGGTATTGAATGAAACGTACGTTGTATGTTTGTCTGTTGTTGTCGATGAAGATGCGTTTGCGGGGCATGTGCATGTGTGGATATTTTAGGAGCCACCGTTCACGGAAGTACCAGCGCGGTCATCAACGAGCGCGTTGCTGCAACCGTCCCGCTTCTCAGTCCAGATGAGATATCGAAGTCGAACGAAGCGCCGTCGGCTCCCAGTTTCAACTCCGAGCCAACGAAGTCGGCACAGCCTTCTGCAGCATTCCCTTCGACCGCAGGCGCAGGTATGGCACACTACAGTACCGTATTTATCTACCGTCACGTCAATTCGTCACGTCGTGCATTATTGACTGCGGGCGGACTGCGGTACTTATCTGCGATCTGCAGGAAACTCTGCTTTTGTCGTTATTCCCATAGGTCAAGGCCTGGAGCAGCAGAAGTGTATGACGGTAGACGACTGCACCACAATGTCCACGACTCCTCTACTGGCACCAGAGCCGACAGAAGTTCAGCCGACATCTCGTTTGGGCGACGTCGTATGAGTAATGGTATCCGACATTTTGGTTTTCGTTTACCGCCCTTTGCTAATTAGCGCCAGTGGCGCCAGCTGTAATTCGTGTTGGGTTTTGTTCGATCGTGAGATGATATTAGTAGCAGTGTACTATACTATACTATACATACAGTATACATACAGCTGTTAGCTGTAGCAGGCTAGCTTGTACGTCTACGTACATTTTACTGGTACATCTTATTTTTGCCTTCTTGCTTTCATTGCTTTCATTCTGGTTAGTATGTTTCCGATGATTTTTATCCTTCTTCAGAGTTCAGATAAATTTGGAATACCGTATTTACCGGTGCATGGGGCTGCAAAAATTGAGAAGTCCTATATGGGGCTATGCATAGGGGGCTATGCATGGGGGGCTATGCATGGGACATTTTTTATGTTTTTTAGAGGTGCGCGCGCAGAGGCATATTTTTTTAGGTCAAAAGCACGTGTTTTAGAGCATAATCGAGGTCACAGGGTTATTCTGGTACAATACACTCCCAAGCAGGCTTATAGGCATCTTACCTTGGTGTGGGAGTGGCTATAGGTAGCTTATGAACAGCTTATATAGGTAGCTTCAGGTACTCTACAGTACATATGGGGCTATGCATAGGAGGGGGGGGGGGGGCATGTATTGGAGGGGAGGGGCTATGCACCGGTAAATACGGTATGGTTATGGACAAAAACATTATTCACTTCATATTATTCATTCGCCACTTACGTAGCCGTTCCAAAAATGTACGGAACCGTCGAACAGCGCGGTGGAGCGAATCAGCGGATAAGGTAAAATTGTGCAGAAGTGTTGAAGCAGTTTTTTTGCCGCCAGATGCCGCTTATGGTAGCAATGGCTTGCGAAACCGGACAAAATTCAACCAATCATCATTTCGAACGAAGGCGGAGTTTTGGTGTTCACGCTTTTGCTGGTGCTGGAGCGTGGAGCCATACTGTAAAGGTCGGTGTATAGCCCTGCAGGGCAATACAAACAAGATCAGCCAATTTGGGCGGGCTACAGTAATTACCGGTGCATAGCCATAGATGCAAAAATTGAGAGGTCTTATGTGGGGCTATGCATAGGGTGGGGCTATGCAATGGGGGTGGTTATGCATGGGACATTTCTTATGTTTTTGAAAGCTGCGCAAAGGCATATTTTTTAGGTTAAAATCACGGTGTTTTAGGGCATAATTGAGGCCAACACAGTGTTATATTAGTACGATACACCCCAAGCAGGCTTATAGGCATCCTAGCTAGGTGTGGTAGTGGCTATGGGTAGCTTATGACCAGCTTATGTAGGTAGCTTCAGGTACTCTACAGTACATATAGGGCTATGCATAGGGTGTGGCGGCTATGCATTGGGCACTTTTTATGTTTTGCCAATATGGGACTATGCATTAGGGGGGCTATGCATTGGGGGCGGTTATGCACCAGTAAATACGGTATACACTTGATTGGGCAATACAACAGGTTGGGCTATACAAGGGACTTTTTACCACCTACCCATTTTTGCTCCAATTTTCACCCTAATTTTCACCCTAATGCTCTCATGGATTGAATGGTCCCGCTTTTGTATACTGATCATTCTCAAAGCTGCCTTGCGAGGCAGTAATTGGTATGTTTTCACATGCCAGACCAATCCCAGATTCCAACAGCAATGATGAAACTGCTAATAATAATGTTGCATTCCATTGTCAACCTATTTTCAGCTATGGACACACATTCCATGGTGTTCTGGCTCGCAATGGGGCAAATAAGGCCTTGTGATTGTGAACTCAGTTCTCTGCATTGCCTGATATCGGGCAATATATGAGCCAAAAGTGTAATATACCATATTTACCAGTGCATAGCCTCATGCAAAAATTGAGAGGTCCTATATGGGGCTATGCATGGGGGGGCTATGCATGGGACATTTTTTGTGTTTTTGAGAGGTGCGCAGAGGCATGTTTTTTTCGGTCAAAAGCACGTGTTTTAGGGCATAATCGAGGTCAAAGCAGGGTTATTCTGGTACAATACACCCCCAAGCAGGCTTATGGGCATCTTAGCTTGGTGTGGGAGTAGCTATGGGTAGCTTATGACCAGCTTATAAAGGTAGCTTCAGGTACTCTACAGTACATATGGGGCTGTATGCATAGGGGGGGGGGCTATATTGGGCACTTTTTATGTTTTGCCAATATGGGGCTATGAATAGGGGTGGGGCTATGCATTGGGGGCTATGCACCGGTAAATACGGTAAGCCAAATTGGGCGGGATATGCACGGGATCGAGCAATACACGGTATCGGGCTATACACCGACCTTTACAGTAGAGCAACGTTCTGTTTCTGTGCTTGCTGGAGCATTGGCTGGGCGCGATACTCCTCGCCTGCGGCCTGCGACCCGCCACGCCAGCGAAGAGCGGAGAAGCGCGCGCGGCGCGGGTTTCTTCTTTTCTTCTCCTTTTCTTTCTTTCCTTCCATGCTCCTCATAGCTGACAGCTGATTGCTTGGGCGTTGGTAGACTCTGCTAGCTTTGGCTACACTGACGTTTGGTGGGTTACGAACGTCAGTATTCGTAGATTCGGCAAATTGAAAGCGAAAAGAAATAAAAGGAGAAAGGAGGTATGGTCGAGTGGCAGTTGCAGTTGTTATTCTAGCCTCTGCATGCTTCAGTCATATTTTTACGTGTGCTTGATCAAACGGGATTCAAAGTCTCATTGCGCAATGGGTTGTGCAACCGGTCGCCAACCGACATATAGAGGCGTTGCGCAACGGTTGCCAACCAACATATGGGAGTTGTGCAACGGTTGCTAACCAACATATGGAAGTTGCGTAACCATGGCAACGGTTGGCGACGGTTGCTCAACTCCCATATGTTGTTTGGCAACCGTTGCGCAACGCCTCTATATGTCGGTTTGCGACCGTTGCACAACCCGTTGCGCAATGAGACTTTGAATCCCGGGAGGAGTTAAATCTAATGCCGCGTGCACCAGACGTCCGTAACGGACGTCCGTCCGTCCGTCATCCCATATGGGACGGACGTCAACGGACGAACACTTACGGGTTGACGAACTACGGACGGACGTCCGTCCGTTACGGACTTCTGGTGAAAGCGCCATAACAACTTGTTCTTTGGTTTTGATTGGTTCGTGCAGTGCAGTGTATATTGTATTGGTATTCTGCTGAGCAAAATGATGAAGAAGTGGCAGTTTATTTGGGCTGGCATCGTTGCCTTGAGCGCTTTTTGTTGCGTTCCGGTGTCCTCTGATATCCTCGGACATATTTGTGCCATCGCGTATGTACAGTATGTACCATACTGTATCCGGGCAATACGAAGTCAGATTTTCAACACCTTCCATGTCAGAATACAGAATCGATGGTTTTTCTTGGCCAGGAAGCCAGTGTCCTGACTGGGAAAATCTGACTCCCCGTATGCATTGCTGGAACATTTTCGGTGATACACACTGTATGTCTACATTGTATGTAGTGGAGCATGTCGTCAGAGTGTAGGCTCATCACGTTTGTTTTGTATGCTATGATGTCTGCGATGATTTTTGTAGTAGGTGTCCTGAGGGGACGTCGCTGTGGGGATGGAAATGCTGCATGCGTGGGGGAGAGTTGTCCTGTTGCATTGATCTCTACTGGAAGCGCATGTACGTACGTGTGCAACGCTCGAGCTGTCCATTGTAACGAGAGCATCGGAGTAGCGTTTTCGGGTCCGTTATTCTTCTTAAAAAAGTGTGTTTCTTACGTGCACTGTAGCTTTCGGGTGGTGGTGCTGCCGGTGGTGTTTGGGTTCCTGCTCACTTGCTGGTGTCGGTACTTGTTTCGCCAGTGTTACCGTCGCGCTCGCGTGCCGCCGCCCGTCGCCACATCCATGGTCACTGTTACCACTCCTCAGTCCACTTCGGGTAAGCCATGTTCAGATCGGGGTACGTTACGCACGCCCAAAAAATGGTCCCCAAGGGTGCATTGCATTCCCTTGCGGTGGAGTATCTATGAAGCATCGTGACCGTTTACACACAGCGACTGTGCTTTGCCATTGAAACTGTCTTTATGTATGCATAGGTCCGCGTGGTGCTCGTCCGGGTGACAGGGAGGAGCCGACGGTGGCCGTGAAGCACTGAGTCTCACTACGTGCAGTCATCATTCGGGTGAAGAAAAACAAGCGAGTTGATAATGAGATTTGAGGACAACACAGTCGCACTGGTAGAAGCCTGCACTGTGTATTGAACGTTATGGGTTACCAAAAATGTACGGAACCGTCGAACAAGCGCGGTGGAGCGAATCAGCATGCATCATATTGATATTGACTAGGTAAATTGTGCAGAAGTTGAAGCAGCTTTTTTGCCGCCAGATGCCGCTTATGGTAGCTAGCTATGGCTTGCGAAACCGGACAAAATTCAACCAATCATCGTTTCGTACGAAGGCGGAGTTTTGGTGTCCACGCTCTTGCTGTTGCTGGAGCGTGCGGAGCCATAGAGAAAGCATGCAAAGGTTCTGTTTCTGTGCTGGAGCAATGGCTGGGCTGGGCGCGATACTTCCGCGGCCTGCGGCCCGCCAGCGGAGAGCGGACAGCGGAGAAGCGCGGCGCGGCGCGGGTTTGGCTGGCAGGTCGCACGCAGGTGGGTTTCTTCTTTCTTCTCGTTTCTTTCCGTGCTGTCTGCTGAGTGCTTGGACTTGGACGCTCTTCTTGCTAGCTTTGGCTAAATTATAATTCAATAATTTATTGGCGGGATACGAACTTCAGTATTCGCCGATTCGGCAAATTGAAAGCGAAAAGGAATAAAGAAGGAGAAAGGAGGTATGTGGAGTGGCAGTTATTTTAGTCTCTGCATGCTTCATGCTTGTCAAAAACACGATTTCTACTGTATGTACTGTAGGCTCTACTGTATGTACGTAGGCTATAACAAATAGTTGTTGTTTGGTTGGAGCTATAATCTTTCGAGGCTATCCAGCTGAGCAAAATGATGAAGAAGTGGCTGTTCATCTGGGCTGGCATCGTTGGCTTGAGCGCTTTTTGTTGCGGCGTTCCAGTGTCCTCTCGCTCTCGCTCTGGTGTCATCGACTTGGACTACGACTTGGCCATCATACGCTTTTGCTCTCTCGCGTATGTACCCATACTCACTGTACCCCGGCAATACGAAGTCAAGATTTTCATGGCTTTCCTTGTCAGAATGCAGTGATGCGCTTCAGACGTGAACTCCAAATTTCCTCCGAATTCAGAGCCCTGACTATGCCTAAACATGTAAAATCTCCGAGTTCGCACCGAACTCGATCCGTTTTTTTGGAACGTGCGTGTGAAGTGAAGAACTGAGTTTGTAATTCGAAGACGTACGAGTAATTGACGTTCGTTTCGGTTCAAAACGAAGTCTTTCCAAACTCGGAGCGAACTCGCTCGGAGCAAACTCGGAGAACGTCTGAAGCGCACCAGTGTCAGCATACAGTAGCGATGGTTTCCTGGCGCCACGAAGCCGGTGGTGTCCTGACTGCGAAAAGCGAAAACTTGACTCTGTATTGGGACATTTTAGCTTACGTATGTCGTACAGTATATGGAGTGTAGACTCATGACGTTTGTGGTTTGCATATGTCTGCGATGATTTTTACAATTTTACAGTTTTACATTTTACATTTTTACAATTTTTACTGCGATGATGTTGTACTCTCTCCCCAGGTTTAGTGAAAAGTTTTAACTAAAAGATTAGTGGTCGCACTGTTGCTAAGTATATTAGTGAAAATTCACGAAAATTTAAATTCGCTAACTGTTAGCGATTCTGGAGTCGTGAAATATTAGTGATTTAACGCTAACTAATTAGTTGTTTTTGAATTTTTTGGCGTTGGCGTTATGCTAAACACAACAACAATGCTGATTTTGATTGTGGTAGCTCATCTTCTGTTTCTTCTTGAAATTTTGATCATGTGTATTCTGGAATGATGAAACTTCGTAGTGCATTTTATCTGACCATCTTCTGATGCAATTTCATGGCTGTCCCAGTGTCTAAAATCAATATCTATGTATGCATGGCTGCCTCTACAAAGTTGTCCTGGTATGTTTTGTTTGTTGTCGTCATGCTTTGTAACATATCAATAAGGTCAAGTACATAATAGGGCTATGCATTTGCAGTAGCAGTTTGTAAAATTTCAGCTGCATTTTAGTCCCAACAATGCTCAAGCGCTCCAGCTACCTATGTACCATATGTCCAAGGCATTTGCCTCCATTGAAGCAAGGTGGCTATTTTTAAGCAGCCAAGCAGCTGTATGAAAAGGCACAAGAGAGAAGAACCAACCAAACATTCATCACTTAGAGGCATGCAGGTCAAGAACCAGGTGTGTCTGTGTTAATACATACTGATAGACGTATGTACATACACATACTTAGGTGCTGCTATTCTTAATGTTTTGACATTCATTCCTGTATGCTTTTTTTGAGGTGTCTACTGCAGTCTTCTGTATCAATGTATTGTGATGTTATGTTAAAATACTGTACTTTTCAGTTGAATAGTCGTGTATGTGAGAAAGTGTGTGACCCTGTAATCGCTATCCAGAATAGTAAAAAATGACTAAAAAATTACTGAAAAATACTAAACCAATAATAGTAAATACTAATCGATTCTCATAAAAAATCGCTAATTTATTAGTGACTTTTCTCTAAACGGATCCCAAGCCGCTATGCCGCTAACGGTTTAGTGACAAGTTTAGTGAAAATTCACTAATCCTGGGGAGAGAGTAGGTGTCCGGAGGGGACGAATCTGTATGGATGGAAGTGCTGCATCCCTGGCCAGGGAGAAGAGGTGTCCTGTTGCATTGATCTCCACTACGACGCCATGTACGTATGCAACGTAATAGAGTGTCTCTAGTAACAATTTTTACGAGAGAGCGTGGGAATACCGTATTTACCGGTGCATAGCCCCATGGGGGTATGCAAAAATTGAGAGGTCCCATATGGGACTCTTTTTAAATAGGTATGCATAGGGGGGTTATGCATTGGGGGCCGGGGGGGGGGGGTTATGCATGGGGCATTTTTTATGTTTTTGAGAGGTGCGCAGAGGCATATTTTTTAGGTCAAAAGCACGTGTTTTAGGGCATAATTGAGGTCAAAACAGGGGTATTCTAGTACAATACACCCCCAAGCAGGCTTATAGGCATCTTAGCTTGGTGTGGGAGTGGCTATGGCTACCATATGACCAGCTTACATAGGTAGGTTCAGGTACTGTACAGTACATGGGGGTATGCATAAGGGGGGTTATGCATTGGGCATTTTTTATGTTTTGCCAATATGGGGGTATGCATTGGGGGGGGGGGGGGGGTTATGCATTGGGGGGGGGGGGGGGGGGGGTTATGCACCGGTAAATACGGTAGCGTTTGTGGCAAAAATATCCCATAGTGAAGGCGAGGATCGATTTTTGAAATTTTCTTCAGTAAACTTATGCAGTTTTTCATGCTGAATCGAGCCCACCCACCTGTCTCGACGCGATTTTTCCTTCTCGCAGAGAAAACCCACTTGTACAGGGTGTTTCGCAACGGTTGCGAAACGCTTTTTGCAAGTGGGTTTTCTCTGCGAGGAGGAAAAATTGCGTCGAGACAGGTGAGTGGGATCGATTCAGCATGAAAAACTGCATAGGTTCACTGAAGGAAATCTGAAAAATCGATCCTCGCCTTCACTATGGCAAATCTTTGCCGCATCTGCCCTTTAAACTTTTATTGGTTTGGTACTCTAGCCTTTCCATTATGCTAAAGTGTGTTCCTTGCTTGCACTGGGGCGTGCACACGTGAACTCAGAATTCGGAGCGCTGACTGTGCTTCTACGTACTTGTAAAATCTCCGAGTTCGCACCGAAATTCGCTCCGTTTTTCCAAACGTGCGTGTCAACAGCCGAGTTTGTAAGTCGGAGACACGTGAGCAATTGACTTCGGTTAAGTCACTCCGAACTCGGTCCGAATTTGCTCGGAGCTCGTGTGCAACGCCCTACTTTAGCTGGCAGTGGTTGGTGGTGACGGTGCTTTTCATCGTGCTGTGCGGTTGGGGCGGCTACAAATTGCGTCGTTGCTGTGATCGTCGCGCTCCCGTGCCTCAGTCCACACCGGGTAAAGCCACGTTCAGTTTATACCGTATTTACCTGTGCATAGCCCCCTATGCATAGCCCTGTCGCGGAGTTGAAGCGTGTAGGCTGGGGAGGAAACGGTTTATCGGGCAGACCGCACAGAGGAAAGCACATGGCAAGAATGACACATTCACACAGGCAGAAATATATCACACAGGGCAGAAATCACGCCACCGGACATTGCGAACACTCACATGCACTATACTCAGATAGAATATCTGACACTCCCAGAACAGCAAAGTTTGCACTCAACAGAACACTATTTCACACACAGTAGCTCAATCACGCGAAAGCACAAGAGTGCAATGCAACATACTAGACAGTGGAAGCTCAACAGAAACTGCTATGCGGCTTCTACACATTCCTACTGTCAGTTTACCATCATCCTGATGATTCGCATAATACTTAGCCTCTGAGGTCCTCCCCCATGAAAACAATAAATCGCTTGAAGGTTGCGATCCTATTGACATGAAAGCATAAGCATTAAGCTATGAGGACCGATGTACATATCTGCATGTACATATGATGTACTGTACATACGTTTTAAGTGACCTGCCAGCTCAACCTCAATTGTGCATATAGGGCAGCCTAACATAGTCATCTCAATCAGCCACGAATGATGGACATTGTCCATGTCTACATTCTACACAAGCATATTTATGCACACATGCAAGCTCATATTTACATCTGGTGTACTTTGTCAGGGACGGAAGAGATTGATACAACCCCTTTGGGCAATTTTACATACCAGAGCTCATCCTCATTTACTCTATGGTTGTGTAACCTAGGCTAGGAACTATCGAGTATCGCTATCGACTCCCTCTTGGGAGATTGATGCGCGCTTGCATCCATATGTGCCCTTTGGGCAAAACGAACCGAATGAATCCAAGATCCTGAGGTTACCAAAGCGCACTTGCAACAACCACCAACGAGATGATCCACTGACTGACAACCGAGATGATTCCTTGCAGATTCACTGCACCGATTGGAGATTGGACTCCACAATTGCTTGCTGCGCCTTGCTTGGTAGAGATTTGCTTGAACCATCGCGTCGGTTCGCAACCACTTGATTGGCTTGTGACTGGAGGCTTGCCTATTCATCTCTGCGATGATCGATGGCCTTGACTGCAGGCCTTCCCGGTGAACATCCTTGATCCTTGGCCATTGCCATGGGCGCGCTTGTCGGAAATTGTTCAACCGGAATCGATACGTCCCTCCGGATCCTCCCGACCGGAAAATGAAGATTTCCGCCAACCAGAGGAATCTGTAGAACGGCGCGCACGTCTCTGCTACCATGTCGCGAAGAAGAAGCGTGTCTGTTGGGGAGGAAACGGTTTATCGGGCAGACCGCACAGAGGAAAGCACATGGCAAGAATGACACATTCACACAGGCAGAAATATATCACACAGGGCAGAAATCACGCCACCGGACATTGCGAACACTCACATGCACTATACTCAGATAGAATATCTGACAAGCCCCATACACCATACGGTACCGTACGCACTCCCGAAAATGGTCCCCAAGAGCCTTTTGAGAGGTGCATTGCATTCCCTTGCGGTGCGGGCGCGGTGGATGTTGATGTATTGTTAGCCAGTGATAGATTGTAAGCCGGTGGTAGATTGTTCTATGTCTCGCTTATTCAGCTATCTTGGGTAAACGTAGGTTAGGTGCTTTCTGTTGTACGCACACGACTGTACACAACAACAAACTTTCTTCCGAATCCCAGATATCAGATCTAGGCAACAAACAGGTTATGAGTCAAGCGGCAAACTGCGCGCTTTTGACAATATTGCGTACATGAGTCTGTCCTATGCAAATGCAGTAGGTAAGTACGTTACTATGGTTACGTTGCGACAGACTCATGTCCGCTCTCTATCTATCGATTAGTCATTCTTGTAAAGCGGCATCTTCATGTACGTTCGAACACACCATCACTCCCCTCCAGCTTCAGTCATCCATCATCCAGGGCTGAAGCGAGATGGCGGGATTCCTTTTGTCGATCTTTCACTGCGTCGAACGGCGGGCGGCGATACTGGAATCCTCTGTGGCGGTCGAACTGTCGTCGAAGGCTCGTCGAGCATCATTGGAGCATTGGCGGCTTTGTATGGCTTCAAACGTCGAGCGTTCCAAACCTTTCCATCTGACAGGCGGAAGGTGAAGTAGCCAATGATCTCTTCTACAGTTTTCGGAGCACTGTAGGTCGGCTGTCCCTTTGGTGCATGCGGTAGCCTTGTGAGGACAAAGTCTCCCACTTTGTATACGCCTTTGACGAGCTTCGGTCTAGGTTGTTGTGGCGGTTCTGAGGCGGTCGGCTTGCTGCTTTTCTGTCCCGTGTACCTCGTCGGCTCTGCTCTATTCGGCTGAAAGTCGAGTCGTACCGGGTGTCCCAAGAACTTCTCAGCCGGGCTCTTCTCCCCCTCCTTCAACGGAGTCGCTCTGTAGTTGACAAAGAGTCGGCGGAGTCCTTCTTTCTCATTTGCTGCGTACCCTCGTTCAGTTTCGTTGAGCGTCTTGTTGAAGAATGCGATTGTCACCTCTTTCTGGCCCTGCTTCTGACTCAGTGTGGCGCCAATTCCCACGTTGGACGCATCGCTCGTGACGATCGTCGGCAGATTCGGGTTGAAGATGGCGGCTTGTACACTTTCAGCTAGCATTCTCTTCAGGGTGTCGAAGCTGGCCTGGCATTCTTCGGTCCACTCAAACTTCACATTCTTGCGGCTCAGTCGGCGTAGGGGCTCGGCGATCGAAGCAACATCTGAGAGGAAGTCCTGATAGTAGTTCAAAGTCCCCAGGAATCCTTGTACATCTCTGAGCTCTTCTGGCGTCGGGATGCTCAGAATACTCTGTACATTCTTGGTATCGGGCTTGATTCCCGCTTTCGAGATAATGTGCCCAAAAGCTGGAATCGTGTCCGTTCGAAAAATGCACTTTGCTGGCTGAAGTCGAAAATCCTTTTTGTTCAGCGCTCTGAGGACGGCTATCAGATTCCTGTCGTGTTCCTGTCGATCCTTTCCATGGACGATGATGTCGTCGATGTACGAAATCACCCCAGGCAAGCCGGCAAGAGTTTCGTGGATGAGCCTTTGAAACGCTGAGGCAGAATCTGTCAATCCCATTGGCAATCGCAGATAAGCCCTTGGCCCCAGTGGTGTTGCTGTCGTCGTCAACATCTGGCTGGCTTCATCCAGTTCGATGTGGTAGTAGGCCTTCGTCAAGTCGATTTTCGAGTAGACAGTCGAACCAACCAGCTCCAGGAACAGATCCTTGATGAGTGGCAGAGGGTGTCGCACTGGAATCACATACTGGTTCACCGCACACAGGTTGGTAGTGATTCGCACTCCTCCATCTGGTTTCTGCACTGTCACCATGGGATGTGCCCATTCGGCCTTCTCTACCGGTTTCCAAATTCCCAGTCGATCCATGAGCTCGATTTCCTTCACAACAGCTTCTCTCCTGGACAGTGGCACAGGACGTGGATTCACTGCTTTCGGAACAGCATCCGGTCGAAGCTTGATGTGGTGTTTGTGACCTGGATATTTCCCCATCTCTGATGATGTCAGCTTTGGAAACTGCTTGATGGCGGCTGCTGGCCCATCACTCTGGAGCAGATCCATGACAGAGCTGAGAGACACCTCCGGAGACAAGCAACTATTGGCGGGATTTGGAATCGTGCCATCAGTCTGCTTTGTCTGTGGTGGCGCCTTCGTCTTTGGAAATGAGCGACTGGCGTCGAGATTGCAAGCAACCTGGTCAGCAGTCCTCTTTCCAGAGACGGCTCTCACTGTCGAATTTGCACACACAATATTCATGCGCAATGGTATGAGGAAATTACGCCCTAACACAGGTAATTGGTCACGTATTACATGTACTGTAGCTCTGTGAAATCGGCTGTTGTACTGGATCCTTGTGACGAACGTGCCCATGACTCCTTGCACTCTACTGCCATCGTAGTTGTACAGGGTCCTTGGCGGTTTCAGCTGGAATCCGCGGAAATGCTTCTTGTAGACTGTATCACTGATAGCAGTTGGCTGGGCTCCCGTGTCGACTTCCATTGTCACCGGGTGGTACGTCTTCCCATCGCTGATGCCAACGCGAACTGAAATAGGCGGAGTTTCTCTCACCGCAGACAGTCGAAGCTTTCTCACAGTTCCGTCTCTTTTCTGAGCGTCTGCAGTTCCTGTTGAACTTTTGCTGCGGCAGACGCGAGCGAAATGTCCAGTCTTTCCGCACTGATTGCATTTCTGACTGGCGGCAGGACAACGACCTTGTTTGTGCGGCAGGGACAGTCCACATCTGGTACATTGACCCTTTTGCCCACTTGAGAACTGCGGCGATTGCAGCGAACTATTGGCGGTCTGTTGTCGGCTATTCTTGGGCGTCGATCTCTGCTGCTGGACACGATGGACAGATTGGGACTGCTGTTGGGAGCTGGAGAGCTTGCTAGACTCGGAACGAGCCAACTCCTGAGCCCTCATGATGTCCAAAGCGTCGGCGAGTGTCAGCTCTTTCTTTGCCAACAGATCTTCTTGCGCTTTGAGGTCAGCGCATCCGCACACCAATTGAACCATCAGTCGAGTTTCGATCTGATCTCCAAATTCGCAGTCGGGGGCGAGTGCGCGTAACTGGGTGTAAAACTCGTCAACAGTTTGACCAGTGCTTTGAAAGCAGCGGTTGAACTCGAAGCAAGCTTTGCAGACAGTTTGGCGAGGAGCGAATTGTTTGATGGCGGCCTTCAAGAAGTCTGCATGCGTCATGCTGTCCTTTGCGTCGTACGCTGGATTCGTTCGGAAGATTCTCATCGCTTCTGCGCCCAAGTTCAGAACGAAGAGATTGTTGAGCTGTTTGTCAGTCAACGGCTGATCTGCAGGTCGATTCGAGTTCTGCAGCTCCGTGTACACCTTGAACGTTTCTACCCATTGCCGAAAATCAACGGTCGGTTCTCCCGGCAGTTGCATCCAATGCGGCAGCGGCTGAAGTTGCAGGCGAGACGTCGAAGTCGGTTGGTCGCCGTTTGCGTCAGGCATGTCGAATTCGTCAGGAAAATCGGCTGCAGGGCGTCCCCTTTGGTCCGAAAATGATCGTCGACAAAAGTGACGGCAGAGGCGTCGCCAGTGATGTATTGTTAGCCAGTGATAGATTGTAAGCCGGTGGTAGATTGTTCTATGTCTCGCTTATTCAGCTATCTTGGGTAAACGTAGGTTAGGTGCTTTCTGTTGTACGCACACGACTGTACACAACAACAAACTTTCTTCCGAATCCCAGATATCAGATCTAGGCAACAAACAGGTTATGAGTCAAGCGGCAAACTGCGCGCTTTTGACAATATTGCGTACATGAGTCTGTCCTATGCAAATGCAGTAGGTAAGTACGTTACTATGGTTACGTTGCGACAGACTCATGTCCGCTCTCTATCTATCGATTAGTCATTCTTGTAAAGCGGCATCTTCATGTACGGTCGAACACACCAGATGTGGCGTGCGTCAACTCGCTTAC
>JASAMW010005938.1:0-21924 GCA_030247985.1 Epsilonema sp. ZAB3_2 | reverse complement strand
GATAAAAAGTTCACCTCTCTTTATGTGCATTGCATAGACTCTGTGGCAATGTGACGTCCAACGCAAGTTTGCACTATCTGATCGATGGTATAGCCTCCAGTGGCCGTGTGATGACGCTGAGATTTCACTCGGATTACTCCAGAAATTACCCTGGATTTAGCTTGAGATATTACCGGAGTAAGTTGGACCTCCGCAAAACTTGTTGTGACTTGTTTGTGGTATTCCCTACTTGCGCTAAGAATTTATGTATGAGTGATCTAGAGCTGAAGCCAATGTTTTTAGTGGGTTTTTGATTGATGCTGACATGGTCACCGATCCAAAAAACCGCACTACAAACAAAGGTGTCAGCTCGCGACCACTCATAACTTCTTAGCGCAAGTAGCGAATATATGTATTTTTAGCTGACATTTGTGTATGACGTACGTTTGTGGTCGTTGTGTTTTGCAGTTCCCAACTTCTGTCTATCGATCTCATGTAGCCAACACTCGCATTGCGTCAATGGATTTACCAATGCAAGCTGCGTTTGCAATCAGGGATGGAGAGGCCCAAGCTGCACCATCAGTAGGCGCCGTTTAGTTTTATATGGACCTGTTGCGTTGTCGCGATGGGGTTGGTCGATAGCGACCACGGTGTTAGTTGAAAGTTTGGATCGGTGTCTGCGGGGTTGTTGATGTCATTTTACATCAATTTCCTTTTCACCTGCTCTTTTTCCGCTCCCATATGACTGAACAACGTTTAAGAAAGGTGTTCTGTAGCGGTTGCATAGTACGTGGAAGGGGGGGTACTTTTTGTAAATCGAGATAATATGCCTATCGGATTCTCCATCAAAAACTGCATATGTAGATGAAGTTTTAGGAAAGAATTTGTTCAGGCATCATCGAGATATTCATGGGTAAAGGTGGGCAGGTCGCATTTTTGCCGTTTTTCAACGTTTTTAGCCATATTTCAGCAACTGAAGGGCTTAGAGAGCTACAATTTGGTATACACATACATCCCCTAGGGACCCAAGTCTGGACCAATTTTGAGCCCAATCGGCCACCTGTTTGGCGAGATATAGCGTCACAAAGTGCATTTCTGTATATTTTGCACCTGTTGCAAATTTAGTTTTTTGAATACCACGGCGCGAATACATGCCCTGCACGGGGTAAAATTTTGACAGCAAGTAGAGAAGGGTTAGGCCTAAAAAGTTTAGTACTACCGCAAAAAATCTCTATTATTGGAATTGGGACTACAGTCCTCTCGAATAGTGAAAAATACAGCAAAAATTTTCCCGCCTTTTTTATTTTTCAAGATAAATGAGCAATACCACTGAAATTTTTTCCTCGTAAGTAGCCTATCTTATGTAGAATTTGATGTAGATTTCAAAAATAACATTGTTTTTCCCAAAAAATTTAACCCCTAGCATATAATTTTGCAAAAGTAGTATATTTTTGTGAATTTTGGGTAAGGGTTAAATTTTTTGGGAAAAACAATTTTATTTTTGAAATCTACATCAAATTCTACATAAGATAGGCTACTTACGAGGAAAAAGTTTCAGTGGTATTGCTCATTTATCTTGAAAAATAAAAAAGGCGGGAAAATTTTTGCTGTGTTTTTCACTATTCGAGAGGACTGTAGTCCCAATTCCAATTATAGAGATTTTTTGCGGTAGTACTAAAGTTTTTAGGCCTAACCCTTCTCTACTTGCTGTCAAAATTTTACCCCGTGCAGGGCATGTATTCGCGCCGTGGTATTCAAAAAACTAAATTTGCAACAGGTGCAAAATATACAGAAAATGCACTTTGTGACGCTATATCTCGCCAAACAGGTGGCCGATTGGGCTCAAAATTGGTCCAGACTTGGATCCCTATGGGATGTATGTGTGTACCAAATTGGAGCCCTCTTGAAGCCCGTCGGTTGCTGAAATATGGCTAAAAACGTTGAAAAACGGCAAAAATGCGACCTGCCCACCTTTACCCATGAATATCTCGATGATGCCTGAACAAATTTTTTCCTAAAACTTCATCTACATATGCAGTTTTTGATGGGGAATCCGATAGGCATATTATCTCGATTCACAAAAAGTACCCCCCTTCCGCCTATACTACAGGCTACTCTCAATCCTTACAGAAAACGTCTCTTAATACATCACCGTCGGCACCTATCTAAACTTTCACTAAATAACCGCGGGCTCGTTATTGACCAACATCATTGCGACAACGCAACTGGTCCATATCTGGCTCACATTACGCTTCCTTGAAATTAACCCATCTGTTTTGTTCATTTCCAGGTTCAACCTGCGATGGCGTTCTATGCCAGAACAATGGCACTTGTGTGCCAACCCATCCTCAATATACGTGTCAGTGCATGCCTGGGTTTAGGGGCACAAATTGCGAAGACAGTAAAAAGCAAACCTGTTTATCGTGTGTCTTACACAATACTCCTCGTCCGTGTGCTTATGTGTGATGAACAATTGTGTGATGTGCAGAGCTGTGCAGTCCTAATCCTTGCAAGCACTTCGGCGTTTGTCACGTCACTCCCAGTAACACCAACTTCACATGCAGCTGCAGGCTTCCGCTGGTTGGACAAACATGTTCGACATGTAAGGCCTATTTTATAAACGAACATTTGGAGAGAATGGAATAGAACCAAGAATGCATATGTACAGGACTTTTCAGCCTCGACTCTAGCACAACGTATATGTGTATGCATGTGTTACGTACAGTATGTGCGATGCATCGCGATCGCATTTTAGAGGATGGCGCATTTTAGAGGATGGGTTAACCCAGCTCTGATATGGCCTCGCCCTAGGCCCGCAGGCTGCCCTCGGGTCGCCTGAAACGTCGGTCGAATGAATAATTTTCTCCTGTTTCCGCTGGCCTTTTTTTCGATTCCTGGCGGCCTGCGGGCCTAGCGGGCGAGGCCATATCGGAGCTGGTTAACGTAAGCTTACGTACTGTGTTACTGCCTCGTATGTGTTAAGGTGGAACCGGCACAGTGACCGCGCCTACCGGCGTGCTCATGTCACCCGACTATCCCTTCACCTACCCTCCAAACTTCAACTGCATCTGGATCCTGAACACGAAATTTATGGACCACTCCGGCCTTTACGGCATCTTCTTCGACTTCTCTTACTTCAGCACGGAAATCGGATCTTTCGGAGAGTTGTGTAGATTTGACTATCTCAAGTTCTTCACGACACCGTTGGTCAATGGAACGGCCTACAAAACGTATGTATATGGAGGGGGCTCATATGCGGTAACCCGGCCATGGGAAAATTCGCCCACTTAAGGTTCAGGGCTGCATATCTCAACAACCAAGGGAACGGGACAAAATAGTAGATCAATCGATACCTTGAACTCTCCTCTTTCGAATGAGCTAAGTATTTGGTTCATAAAGATTTGCTGACAGTTCACAGGAGCTGTGGTGGCCGGGTCAGATGGGACGTGCGCCAAGAGGGGCGTAATCCCGTTCTGCGCTGCGTGTTCGACTCACGCACTGGCTGCCCAATTTTCAGATTTCTTCTCTTGTCCTCACATCTCTTAATACGGGTTTACCCCATGGCCGGATTTACCCCACACTACCTTTTACTGATTCTTTCATAAAATCGCGTGAAGATATAGCATACAGCAGACTGTAAATCATGTTTGCTTTTTTCAGATTATGTGGCCAACGAAATCCAGGCAGCGTCTTCGTTCCCAGCACCAACATGGCTATGCTTTTCCATACTGATCGGAGTCTGCAATTCAGAGGCTTCAACCTTACCTATCACACAAGTATGTATGTGTGCTGTACCTACTCTACATTCGACTCACACATCATCCTTCGATCAGTTACTACGTACAATATGTAGGCTATGTACAGTATGGTAGACCTAAAGTATAGGGTATATCAGAAGTTACTCTCCGGATGTTTGTGCTTATATCTCCACAGCGGAGCGTCTTTTTTTCATTGCGGTCTTTTGCAGTATGTAGCCAAGGCTTCAAACTTTGGGCAGGCAAAATTTCAACTTTCTAGACCAACAGGAAGCGGCTCAAACAGCTCAAAAAGGCTGACCTCTGAAATCGAGGATTTGCCTACTATTCTACCACAGTGGAGAGCATATTCTACCATCCCAAAGCCAATACATTTTCAAAACATGTTGAATATTTTATGCAGGATGCGGCAGAACCAAGTCTGCTGCGGTAGTATGAAAAAAATTGAAAAACTCTACTCAGTTGTGGAGTGCTAACTGTGTCCTTAATCCAGGTTTTGCCCCCATTGTGAAAAAAAAACGTAAATTTCTGTGTCCGAAAGTTTGAGCCTTCACAACTCCCTTGGTAGAGGGACTACAGGGCTGAAATTTTGCCTGCGCAAACGTTGGAGCCTTGGTTACATAATGCAAAAGACCGCAATGAAAAAAGACGCTCCGTTGTGGAGTTAATAAGCACAAACATCCGGAGAGTAAATTCTGATACACCCTGTACACATAGGTATGCATACTTGCGTGTACAGTATTACATTCCATCATCTACGTCATGCATTCTGCTTCACGAAACTTCTCTTAGCTTCTCTTCCTATTCCTTTAGCGTTCAATTACTGTCACGATTTCGGCTGCGTTCACCACGGTTCCAACTGCACCAACGCCAACGATCTACGCGTTTGCGCTTGCGCCCCTGGCTGGACCGGTTTCTCCTGCGAAACCCCGTTGCCATCTCCACCTCCAGTTGGCGGGCAGGTTCTGTGTGGTGGCGCGTTCAAGGTCAAGGGCTTGGGCAATATGATCGGCTCTCCGAATTACCCGATGCCGTATCCGGCTTCTAGCAGTTGTCTGTGGTAAGGGTACTACGTACGTAGCATTATCCTGGCCCACAATATGTTCTTTTGCGAATAATTCCCTTATTGGAGAGCTAATAGGTAACTAATAGTATTTTTTGCTACGTACATACGGTGTGTACCTACGTACGTACACATAGACAGTATTGTAGTCTAGCCACTAAGAGTTCGCTATGGAACGCAGGTCGTGGTGCGTAAAATGGATTCACAAATGCGGATTATTGGTTTTATTTGAAGCTTCTTTTAATCAATATCACCACGTTCTAATACAGTTGCAGTAGTGAAGTATAGGAGTATTCGTATGCGTACGTTTGCTGTACCTACGATACTGTAAGTACGTCGTACATGCAACAACTGCACAGGCAACAAAAACAAAGCATTATTGCAGGAACCTGACTGCTCCAGCTGGTTATGTCATCGTGCTCAGGCCTATCGTGTTCAACATTGAGGCCAGTACTAATTGCGCCAAAGATTTTCTCCAGATCAGGGACACGGGAAATTCCAGCGCCATGGCCAACGCTACCTCAGCTCCCACGATGTAAAAGTCCTTCCTATAACAGTTAGACGCTGTCTGCCATTGTACAAGACAAGATTAAGATCAACTTTGTTTCGCCTCTAACAAGTTTATACAGGGTATCATATGGGGTAAACCCGGCCACCTATGCTTCTTTGCACTTTGCTGTTTCAACCAATGATAAAAACCAAATAACTTATTTGAACGAGGTTTAGGGAAGCTATTGATATCATGCTTGTCTGAATCGGTCCGTTGGTTGCTGACATGTACAGCCTGAAACAGGTGTGGCGGATTTTCCCATGGCCGCGTTATACCCTACGTACGTACATCATACCCTACGTACGTCTGTATTACAGGACCTATTGTGGTGGAAATGTGCCACCTATCTTTCAATCCAGTGGCAACACGTTGCAAGTGTACTTTCAATCAGATTTCACCGTCTCTGGCTCTGGCTTTGCCATAGGATTCTATGCGTGTACGCGTATTGCTACTCCATCATTGGGTGTCGGCTTTGAAAAGGGCAAATGAATGTAGGGATAAGTTTGTCTCTTTTCTAGGGGAAAACCTGTGCAGCCTGCTTCCTGCCAGCACTTGCAACGCAACGCATTCCACATGCGTGACTGATATTAAAAAATATTATCGAATTTGCGTCTGTGAACCGGGATGGACAGGGCCGAATTGCGAGACAAGTAATAATGGCTCGTTCACATAGGAAGAAAATGCGCTCCGCGTACGCCCAGCGCGGGATCCATGCTGTCCATGTCTTGCGTGTGTCGACGTCGAGCATGGACATGTCGAGCGTACGCCCGGCGCATGTCTCCAATGGGAATGGGCCATTAACTGTACGTACCACAAACAATACGTGCATGTTATGGTTTTGTTTCTAGAGCTGAATGCCTGCGTACAGTTGCATGTGCAGTGTCAGAATGGTGGCACCTGTCAGGACCTGGCAAATGGCTTCCAGTGCATGTGTCCTAGCAATTACACTGGAACGTACTGCGAAATCGGTACTATGTAGTATCTAAAATGAGCGTGTGCAAGCAAGCCCAGTGACGATGTACAAGAGTGGGAGTTTGAGAAATTGAGCTGCGCAATCAGATGGGGTCGTGCGCTAAGAAGGGCGTAATCCCGTGCTGCGCTGCGTGTTCGACTCACGCACTGGCTGCCCATTTTTCAAACTGCTTCTTTTGTGCTCACATGTCTCATGTAGTATCTCACTCATCAGGGGCCTACCATCTAGACATATCATGTGAACAGCTACCTTGTTTATTCAGACTCTGGTTGCCTCAACTTGCCTCCTTGCCTCAACGGTGGAAAATGCGTGCACGCTCCCAGTGGCATTGGTGTGATGTGTCAGTGTCCAACTGGATTCAGCGGCCCGCGCTGTGAAATTGGTAAGGCCCGAATTACCCCGCCCCGCGCTAGCATGCATACGGTAGTAGGGTAGGTTGGGGTAAACCCGGCCGGTTTTAGTGGTGGGGTAAACCCAGCCACCCAAACATACGGTACGTAGGTACATGTACCTACTAGAATGAATGGTCCTCGGTACAAGGTGACCGGGTTTACCCTGCGGTACCCGATATGCCAAGCAGTTGACTGGTAGACAACCACGTTTTGACTGGTTGACTGCTGTAGTGACACATTTTTAGCCAGATGCGGTGGCGTTCAGCTACCGGTGGTCAATGAAACATCCGGTCTTATTCAGTCTCCGATGAGCCCATTGAACCCTGGCTACTACGCGCATGGTGCCGACTGTCTTTGGACCGTACTAACCGGCGATGAGACGCAATGTGTGCATGCCATCTTCGACTATGTAGACCTGTACTCAGGCAGTTTTGGCAGAAGTCCAAACTGCGCCAATGACTATGTGAAGGTCTACTCAGCTGCCACCGCTGATCCAACTCAGCTCATGATGTATGTATGTATGTACGAAGGGTAATGTGGGGTAAAGTGGTTTAGTCGGATACCAAATACTGTAAAGCTTCATGTATAACCCCCGGAGGGATAAAAAATGGTTGTCACCGATTCGAGGAGTTATTCTGTCGGATACTATGGGGTCAATCCGGCCAGTAATCTTATGCAAACTTGCCGTTACACAGTAAAGGTTGAACCAAGGTACTAGCTCATTTGAAAGCTAGAGAGTTCAAGAAATCGCTTATTCGTATCCTAATTCGTCTCAATCGGTTCATTGGTTGTTGAGCTATGCAGCCCTGAAACGTATGTACATAGGTGGCCGGATTTTCCCTTGCCCCTGTTTGTTTACCCCATTGTACTCTACAGTATGGACTGTATTGAAGGACACTGTGCCATCTGAATGTGCCACTGTTTGACATACCCAGTAGAGGGTCAGTGATGACCATTCAGTACCACACATCGGCAAATATTACACAACGTCATCACGGCTTCAGACTGCGATATGCTTTTGGTTTGTGCACGTCAATCACTCAATCTTCACTTCATGTGTGATGATTATGAATAAATGATGAGACGTTTTTTGCAGACCAGAACAACTGCTTCCCTAATCCATGTCCAAACCCTGCGAACCAATTCTGTGTGGATTTCCTGACCAACAACTTCACTTGCCAGTGCAAAGCCGGCTGGACTGGACCCAATTGCAATACCAGTGAATTGGCAATAGATTTTGCTGGTTTCCCATAAGCGCACGTACAGTATGTACGTATTTTCGTTGAAGTGACGAACTCGTGATTTGCAGACATCAATGACTGTGCTAGCTCCCCCTGTTTGAACAATGGCACCTGCATTGACCAAGTCAATGGCTACAACTGCTTGTGTGTCAATGGCACCACTGGAAACAGATGTCAAAATGGTATAGGGCTGTGTGCGTTCAATTATCTTTGGAGTAACATGGTTGCATATGCGTGCATATCTATTTTTCTCCAGCGGTCAATGAGTGCTACTCTTTCCCATGTTTGAATAATGGTACCTGCACGAATCACATCGGTGGCTACAGCTGCGCTTGTCCAACTGCAAACGGATACATTATCAGTGGCAGAAATTGTCAAATTGGTAGTGCTTTTATGCTTACAATGCACGCCAGCCAACCAACACCTAACACTTTCAACTACTATTACTTGTTAACGGAATGACGCCGTTTGCTTTTCCAGTGCAATGCACCCCCTACACATTCGCTGGACCTGCTGGCATCATCACTTCACCTCTATGGCCTTACAATTATCCACCTAACTTGGACTGCATCTGGCACATTCAGACGATGTCAACCAACTCACTCATCACTCTCACATTCCAACGTTTCCAACTGGAGGGTTCCAGCTTTACTGCTCATTGTCCTTATGATAGTCTCTCCATCTATAATTCTTACACTCCATCTAACTCGTCATTAAGAGCTGTATATTGTGGTACAGCCCTGCCCCCACCGATTGTGGCTCATCAGTACAATTTGACATTGGAATTCAAGACTGACAAGACGATCCAGACTCAAGGATTCAAGGCACAGTATACCATTGAAGGTGCGATAAATCGGTGACCTGTGGGAGATAATTATTTATTGTAGATAATTTGAGACTGATGTCAGAGTATTTTTTCTCGTTTTCTTTCCAGTGGTCTCGGCCTGTAACAGCCACCCTTGCCAGAATAATGGTACTTGCGTTGCCAATGGAACCAATGCATACCAGTGCCAGTGCTTGGATGGATATTTCGGCATGAATTGTCAAACGTTTGCACCAAGTGAGTTGCTGTACTATAGTTGGGTGCTGTGGGGTAAACCCAGCCATGGGGTAAATTCGGTCACCTAAGCTCGTGTCAACTTGCTGTTTCAACAAATGATGAACCGAATAGCTCTTGTGAAAGAGGAGAGTTTAAGGACTCTATTGATATCATATTTGTCTCAATCGGTCCATTGGTTGCTGAGATATGCAGCCCTGAAGCTCAGGTGGCCGGATTATCCCATGGCCGGGTTTACCCCATAGTATCCTACTTAACACAGAAAACCACGTGGCGCATAGACGATGAAATGGGAAGTTCTCTTTCTTCATTTTAGACAGCTGCAATCAAACCTACACTGCTTCCAATGGTTCATTTTCAAGTCCAGGATTTCCCAACAACGTATCCACGGGTGGCGTGGCGTGCAACTGGTACATCGTCAGACCAGCAACGGATTCGCTGATCAGGCTACAATTTCTCTCTTTCCAAGTGTACAATGTGACGGATTGCGCGAGGAATTTTCTGAAAATTTACACGGCTCGCAACGCTACCGGCGCAGCCACTGGAAAGTAAGTATGGACCAGTTGCGCCAAGACTTTCGGATGGTCGTGAATTGACCCTTGTGTTATTGTCATTTGTACTTAATTGTTTTCTAGTCAGCTTTGTGGCACCCTACCTGTCATGCAGCAAACGTTCAACGCATCTGTGATCAGATTGGAATACTATTCGAGCACTGGCTCGCCTGGGTTCGCTCTGTACTACACAGTTGGTGAGAGAGACCTGTCTATCATCATCATCTGTGACCATCATATTTTGGTGTTTAGCGATAAAATTAATGGCCAATTCACATCGGAAACGTGCGCCGGGCGTACGCTCAGCGCGTCCATGGCTCGACGCTATGCAAGAGCATGGACAACCATGACCAATTTTTGGTCAGTTTGGGCGCAAGGCGTTGAGTATTATTTACTCCGACTGGTCATAAAGATTGGCGAGTCATGGATGGATGTGCCGGGCGTACGCCGAGCGCATTTCCTGCCTCCAATGTGAACGAGCCATGCATGATGCATGTTTCGTTCATAGACTTCTGCAAACTCGCCAACGTGCAATGCGGTACCGGTGCGTATTGTGCAAATCAAGCCGGCGTTGTTCCTCCGTACACCTGCAAGTGCAAACCTGGATTACTGGGACAGGGCTGCATCTGTAATATCCATTCATTCTTCGTTTGACTTACTGAGTCTGGCCAGTTAGAGTTCGATATGAAACTCAAAAGTTGTATTGTGTAGTTTGCATGTACTCCTGCAGAATAGGAGTACGTGAAGCATGGAGACAAGTCAATCCGGAATTTGTCACTGTTTTACACAACACGGCTTCTTGAGTTCCATAACGAACTCAGTGACCGGCCAGACTATGGACGAGTTGCAGTAACGCGATTGGGTTGGTCTATAGCGACTCGCGGTATTTTGTAAAAATTTGGATCGGTGCCTGCGGGGTCGTCGACCTTGTTCAATCATCTGGGAGCGGCAAAGAAGCGGGTGAAAAGAAGACAATTGATAACAAATGACGTCTACGACCCCGCAAGTACCGATCTAAACTTTTACTAATACCGCGGGGTCGCTATCGACCAACCCAATCTTGTTATCGCAACTCGTAATGTAGAACTACTGCATGTGGACCAAAGTCGTGCAACTGATAAAGTTTATGTTTCAAAATTATCCCTCCTTTATTATCAATTTCGTAGACATCAAGCAATGCGCCAATGTGAGTTTGCCGGGAGCGGTCGGTTCCTTGGCGTCGCCGCGCTACCCGGATTTCTATGTGAATCAGGCGCAATGCAGTTGGATCATCAACGCGCCGGGCGGACGGGCTGTGCGCTTCGCCATCGAGTTCATGGACATCGAAGGCCTGATGCCCGCCTGCACCGCGGACAAACTGCGCGTGTACGACAGTGGAAATGCGACGGCGGCTTCGACGTCTTTACTGGCGACGTAATAAATAAATACTGTGTGACGTGCTCGGTGGTTTGGGGGGTAATTTGGTAGGTCCGAAAATTAATGGGGAGAATTCCGCTGCCATGTGTGTAGGGCATTGTGGGGTAAATCCGGCCACCCCGTCATTAAAACCGGCCGGATTTTCCCCATAGGACCCTGTGAACGTAGCATTTGGACTCTTGTTTCTTTCTGCTTGTTCGAAAGTATGCAGGATCATAGGACGAAACTTGGCCTTGTCATTTGCGATGGACCGAATTGCCCCGAGACAACCGCCACTTATTTGCTTTAACGGCTTTCGAATGGAGAAGTACTGGAATTGTATGGTATGGTTGTGCTACTAAATACATTCATGTATTGTGCAGTTTCTGTGGTAACACGCTGACACCAACTCTGATCACTGGAACCTCGTTCATGATGGTGACTTTCTCCAGTGATTCTGCCATCGTGAGACGTGGTTTCTCGGCTCGCTATTCGTCAGGTAAAGACCGGGTGATCAATACGGGAAATTGTATGACTGAGGCCATCCAACTGTGTAGCTTACTGGTTAGGGCGCTCGTCTGGAACGCGGGTGGTTCAGGGTTCGAGTCCTTGGCGGCACATATTGACAAACGTTCCTTTCTGGTTTCTTGGTCTTTTGGTGTGATGAGCAATAAAGTGTGGTGTACGTACTGTACGTTTTAGTACCTTTGGTCGACTTATGCAACAATCAAATTTGCCTCAATGGTGGAACTTGTGTTCAACTGTGCAGTGAATGCGAACCTGGGTGCATTTGTGCTCTTGGATACAAGTATTTGACGGTTCTTGAGAAAAAATGGCAAATAAAGTATTTTGTCATGTTTCACTTCAGTTGCAATAGACTGATATCTTGTTTTCAGTGGAACGTTCTGTGAAATTGATCAATTATGCGGCGCTGGCACTTACTGTCAAAATGGTGGCACCTGCATGCACAATGGTAAAATGCTGTATGTATACTGTGTATGTATTTATATGTGTGTTCACGTACATGACGTGTATGTATGGTAGAACTATCTCATGTTATGCAATGCAGTGGCGTAAAAGCGGGAATTTTTTCTCTATTTCTAGCCACTGGCTCAGGTCCAGCATGCGTTTGTCCAACTGGGTTCATTGGAAAGCAATGTGAATACTGTAAGCGCGTCCCTAAACTATAGGCCTACGTGCTACGTTAGGTATGTACGTACATAGGGTACGTAGACTACATAGGGTACTGTGGGGTAAACCCGGCCAATGGATAAGCCTGGCCACTTGAAAGCCGTTTTTTACCTGGGTGACCAGGTTTACCCCACCAAAACCAGTCGGGTTTACCCCATGGTACCCTATCATACCTGTCATACGCTATGATTCTTTGCAGTTGAGTGCAATCGTTTCGTCTACGTGGGCCAATCTTTCTCCACCCCTTTCTACCCCAACAATTACCCGAATAACGTGCAATGTCGCTACTTGATTTCCGGTCCCAGCACTGGCCTCTCCATCTCTTTCAACAACTTTCAGCTGGAGTACAGCAACAACTGCACGGCTGACTATGTGGATGTGTACAGTGGCTGGGTTTCCTCCAGTAGCGCGAGCAAAATTGGCAGGTATGCATGTACACTTAGGGTACTGTTGGGTAAACTCGGCCATGGGAAAATCCGGTCACCTATGTTTCAGAGCTGCATATCTCTGCAACCAATGGACCAGTAGTTGAGACAAACGTTTATCATTCGATTCAATCCCCCTTTTGTATGAGCTATTAGGTTCATCATTTGCTGAAACAGCATTAAGGCCGGGTTTACCCCATCGCCGGGTTTACCCCACAGTGCCCTATACCGTTATGGCGCCATAAGATTGAGTAGCACACCATATTTGCAGATACTGTGACGCCAAACTAATACCAGCCCTTATCGGAACTCAACTTTCAAACAAATTGACGGTCGCCTTTCACTCTGATTCGTCCGTCTCAAATTTAGGATTCAACGTTTCTGCTCTTGCGGGTTAGCAAGCAATGGCAAATGCTTGCACACGTTGAATGAAATATTTTTGGTTATGAGTATAAGATTGTCTGCATTACTTTCAGCTTTTGGCTGTTCCAATGTGCAATGCCAAAATGGCGGCAGTTGTGTGCAGATGGCTTTTGTCACCTATTGCGCCTGCCCTTTCCAATACTACGGAGCTCATTGCGAAAAAGGTTCCATTAGACGACATCAGACAGGACAACTTACTCGTACCGAGAATATTGATCTTTCATGTTGAAACGTAAGAGCCGATGAGTACGGTTCGACTTGAGCTCACACCTTCCTGCTAGCAGTCTGACCGTGTGAGTACTTTTACTCGCACCGAGAATCTTCTCGTCACTTGCACTAGCGCGTTCACGAACTGTTACTTTCTCGTACCGAGCAAGTACGAGTTGGTCGCTGCTACTGTACCGTCGTTCTGATGAGAAGATGCTCGGTACGAGTAAAAATACCCACACGGGTAGACTGGTTAGCAGACGCGAGTACAGTCCAACCGTACCCGTCGGCTCCTTTGTTTCAACACAAAATACAGCAGATTTGCTCGGTGCGAGCAAGTTGGCCTGTCTGTTGTCGTCTTTTGTTCGTGTTGCTGTTTTTCCATACGTAAAAGCATTTGGGCCTTTGTTTCCAGAACAGTGTGGTTTTGATGTCTCCAACATGCCCAGCGGTTCATTTCATTCGATCGGTTTCCCCGTTTCTTATCCACCAAACACCTATTGTCTGTACACCATCACAAGACCAGCAGGCACGGCGATCCGTGTGGTTTTTTGGTACCTCAACGTGGAAGCGCCGTACGATGCAGTGCAAGTATTTGATGGGGCTGACCAGGGGGCTCCAGTGATTGCGAAGTAAATGTTTTATGGATGTAAAATTATTTGCTTGAGGGCTGGTGGGCATTGATGGGTTTTTCGTTATTTTCTGATCGTCTATTATACGTAGATTGAATGGAATGAAGGCTAATCAGTCGTTCTTGAGCAGTGGTCCAGTGATTTCAGTGCTGTTGACGTCTGACTCAATAATTCAGTTCCAGGGATTCAACGCGTCTTGGAATTCAAGTACAGCTTACCTTTGCATGCTAGGGTTAGGGTATCTTGGGGTAAACCTGGCCGGTGTTATGTGTGGGAACTGAGTGACCGGTTTACCCCATGGCCGGGTTTACCCCACAGTACCCTATCCTATATTATAATATGGCTTAAAACGCTGCATGACCTTTTCAAGTACCAACTTATAATTTCAGTTCCCCAAACCCTGACGTTTACCAATCAATCTGGTCTTATCAATTCCCAAGGAATGGGATGGGGAAAGTTTTTGCGATGGCAACAGACTTTTGTCATATCCCCTCCTGGGGCTACCAATCTTTCCATCTCGTTCTCCTACTTCAACATCAGTGACACGTCCCCCTGTAATCGCAACTCACTGCAACTCTTCACTGGATATCCACCTCGGAGCGTTGGAAAGTACATATTATTAGCCTGTTGCGCTGAAAATTTCCTGGGTGGGATCGCGAACTGACCCCTCTGACCGACCCCTCAGAAATTTTCAGCGCAACCAGTGGATAGAATGTGAAAATTTGGGGAATTTTCAATTCAAAATTTGTTTTCCAACTGGAACCTTTTTGTTGACTGTTCGTTCATTTGCAGATACTGTGGGAGCAACATTCCACAAGTCATGGCCACCAACTCTGCCAATCTCACCTTGGTTTTGCAACTCGCGTCCTACTCTGCTATTCCTGGCCAACAACAGTTCATTATGACATACAAGGCCATCAAAAGTTGACATTATTTTGTCAGCAGCCAGGATTGTTTCGAGCGATCACATTGCAATCTTCTGCTTTTTTCCAGATCCTTGTTTGCATTCACCTTGCCAAAACAATGGAACATGTGTCACTGATTCAAGCTTGCCCGATGGCTACTATTGTCAATGCCCCAATCCGTTTCACGGAAACAATTGTCAATTTGGTCAGTAACACCAGCATACCTAATCTGCCATGCACGGAAGCCTCATTTTTCAAGTTGACATCGTTAAATAAAGCGATATTACTCATTTCAGGAGGATGTCACCTGTGCCAAAGTCTTCCACCTGGGTACTGTGGACCTGGCAAATGTATGGCCAACGCAGCATGCAATGGTATTGTTTGCGTTTGTCCACCAACCTTCACTGGACAATATTGCCAAGTACACATCACTACTCCATCACCGCCCTAGTGGAGGATCAACGTTGGCACGTACAAGTAGACGCGATTAATTATTTCTGGTAGTGAGTGATAAAGAATTGAATGCCAGACAAACTTGCACACAGTCACCAACACGATAGGATCACTGTAGCACACGTACAAAATGCACAAAAAATTGCAGACAACAGTACAGTACATAAATAATTGGAATGGAATATTACTAGTGTAAACTGATATAAAAAAATTGTCAGTACATCATTCAGTTCGAACTCGTATATGTATGTACATATGTAGCATACCATCCCAGAAACGCCAACCAAGTTGTGAGAATAATAATATCGCGACTAAAGCTCCCTGTACAATAATGAGTCGTGGTTCGGCCCCCGGTGTGTTGCTGTTGTTCCATTGGAGGAAACTTTCCCGTGTGGGCTCCGAAACACGACTCATTAGAGCGCAAGGCGCATGCATTACCATACACATTCCTAAAAGACAAATTGCACAACAAACAGCCATCAAGCTTGACCTCTCGCACACTCGCTGATAGTTTTAGCAGGGTGGTGGCGCGTTCACCAGACGTTCGTAAATCCGTACGTCCGTCCGTTCGTCAAACATATTGGTTGACGGACGGACGAACACATTATGGGTTGACGAACGGACGGATTTACGGACGTCTTGTGAACGCGCCATGGTAGTCACGTGGTGGTACGAAAGGTGGCGCCAAACTTTACCACAGCTTTCTGCACAGCACGGTTTTTACAGTGCGGAATAATTCGGGCTCACCTTTACGTACCTCTCAACCGTACTCACCTACTCAACCTCGTACCTACTCAACTAGTAGGTGGGCGATGGGAATCCTCAGCAAAAGTGAACAACAATCACTAGCGCACAAGGACGATTTAGATACCACGATCACCAATTTTCTTCTTTCCTAGAACTGGAATAACTAAGGTTGGGTGGTCCAAATTACACCCACCCCCGGCCCCACCTACCCCGCACACTGAATCGTACATGGTAGCGCAGGACATGATGGAATAGTCCTTAGCGCGGGTGTACTCTATTGACATGTAAGCACAGCGTGTGCAAGCCCGGTGACGATGTACAAGAGTGGGAATTTGAGAAATTGAGCTGTGCAGTCAGATGGGGTCGTGCGCTAAGAGGGGCGTAATCCCGTACTGCGCTGCGTGTTCGACTCACGCACTGGCTGCCCAATTTTTCAAACTGCTTCTCTTGTGAGTTACATGTCTTAATACTGAATCATACAGTTAGTAGTTTATCACATGAGCTTGAACATTTTCTCCAGGAGCGCCGCTTTCGTCGTGTCGCTGAGGTTCTTGTACTCCTCGGTGGATTTCAGGTTCTTGATATCCGCCGTCGACTTGAACGTGCGTATGCACACGTCCTGCAGCTTGGCCAGCCCGTACTGGTCCGCCCAGACCAGCTTCGTCACCACCGGAATCTCCTCCGTGCTCATCAGGAAGCGCTCGCACTGCTCCATCACGTGACACACTTCGAACTTGTCCGCCAGCTCCAGCAGGAACTCCACGTTTTCCGCTAGAAAATACAATATATAGGTTATAAGTTGTGCTTTACACTTTGCCCGCGGACTGAGCGGATGGCGCAGGCGGTTGCGAGCGCGGCCAGGAGTTCGAATCCTTCCTCACCCTTGTGCAGAGATTTTAGGTAAAACTTCAGGCTAATTGCAATACCATCTGGCCAAATTATGCACTTATTGGCCAGTTGCGCTGAGCTCCTGCTGGTCGCGAGCTCTTAGAGATGACTGAACAACATTGACGACCCCGTCAGAACCAATCTAGTGGGAAATTGTGTGACTGAGGTCATCCTAGTGTGTAGTCAAATGGTTAAGGCGCTCGGCTGGAACTCGAGAGGTCCAGGGTTCGATTCCCTGGCACATTCGGCAAATTTTCCTTCTCGACTAGAAGCTTACACCAAATACCACACGGTTACCTCGCGACCACCCAGAAGCTTAGCGCCACTGGTCAATACACGCTCATGCACTCCAACCAACGGCAACTTTCGCCTTTCTCCTACCGGTATATTCCCTTCAGCGATAACTAAAACATCAAGTTCACGAGTTGGCCCATTATCCGTGTACCTGTTATCGCCTTATGCGCTACGCAAACCAATCAGCGGCAACTTTCGCCTTTCTCCTGCCACTATTTCCTTCAGCGATAACTGAAACATCAAGTTCACGAGTTCGGCCCATCCGTACAGTACCTGTGATCGGCTTATGCGACGGGTAGATCACATGGAGCATCTCCAGGAACTCCTCCAGGATCACATCCTCCACCGGCACCTGGTCCAGGTCGCGCTCGCGGAACTCGCCGTAGAAGAGCGTGGAGAAGACGGGGGAGTAGAGCGCCAGGTAGGCCTTGCTCACGTGCAGCCGCACCCCGTCGATCACCAACACCCCGTCGCTGCAGTACGGGTGCGGCGCGGAGAAGTCGAAGGACGGACTGATTCTGCAAACAACACACGTCCTAGTACACATGCAAATGTGAATAGGGTTTCTTCATAAGATGCGTAACGCTAAAATTCAATCGCCCATTATGTTAGCGAGGCAATAGCGTCCGAGGCCAGTAGTGATTGTACGTAAACTAGTTCTACTAGCGAGTTTAGCCAATCTGTCCCCGGACCGGCACCTGGTGGTGTGCCTAACTAAGTCCACAGCTGTGTCCGAGGGTAGCGGGTTCGATTCCCGTTCGGTCCTATTTCTCCCCCCCCCCTTTTTGGGGCCCGGCTATCGCCATACGGAACGCGGCATGTCACACACAATGTCCTTCGTTCTTCCCCTAAGCCCGCTTATATATTCTTGATACCTTACGCCCTTTGTTCGTTGCACAAGAATGTGCGCCTCCACAATAACGCGGTCGTTTTTCACGTATCCTTTCTCTGCGTTCAGAATTTCCTGCAAAAGAAAGGAAAGTAATACCTACAGCATGCACACAGAGACCTGATACATCGATCAATAACAAGCATGAAAACTTTGTACCGTCCATTCCATAAAAGACGGGAATCCCCAGTTGTTGCTGTTGAAGTTGAATTTGTTTGTAAACTGTCGCGTGAAATGCGGAACGCCTTCTGATTGGCTATGCAGACGAAATTCCACCAGAGCTTCGCAAGACCACAGCGTACTTTCCGAATCAGGGTTACAATCTGGAGACCAAAAGTGGATTGGTATAGAAACAAACATATGCCCACATCATCATCATACGTCATACCAGGACTCCATAATAGAGAAGGACTGTGAATCTGTGAGCAAAAGCCGTGCACGGAGTTACGCCCGATAAGAGCCAAAAGCGTCCCCCAACTGGGACACCCGTCCCCCAAGTGGGGGACGCCATGGGATGGCCACCCAACGTCTTTTGAGTATTCGCATCGTTTCTTTTTGGTTGGTGCTTTATGCATTTCGTCTCCAACCTGGTGAAAGGCGTCCCCCAGGTGGGGGACGGGGGTCCCAGTTGGGGGACGCTTTTGGCTCTTATTATCGGGCGTAGCTCTGTGCACGGCTTTTGCTCACAGATTCACACTACTTCTCTATTATGGAGTCCTGGTATGACGTATGATGATGATGTGGGCATATGTTTGTTTCTATACCAATCCACTTTTGGTCTCCAGATTGTAACCCTGATTCGGAAAAGTACGCTGTGGTCTTGCTGGAAGCTCTAGTGGAATTTCGTCTGCATAGCCAATCAGAAGGCGTTCCGCATTTCACGCGACAGTTTACAAACAAATTCAACTTCAACAGCAACAACTGGGGATTCCCGTCTTTTATGGAATGGACGGTACAAAGTTTTCATGCTTGTTATTGATCGATGTATCAGGTCTCTGTGTGCATGCTGTAGGTATTACTTTCCTTTCTTTTGCAGGAAATTCTGAACGCAGAGAAAGGATACGTGAAACACGACCGCGTTATTGTGGAGGCGCACATTCTTGTGCAACGAACAAAGGGCGTAAGGTATCAAGAATATATAAGCGGGCTTAGGGGAAGAACGAAGAACATTTTGTGTGACATGCCGCGTTCCGTATGGCGATAGCCGGGCCCCAAAAAGGGGGGGAGAGAAATAGGACCGAACGGGAATCGAACCCGCTACCCTCGGTGACAGCTGTGAACTTTTAGGCACACCACCAGGTACTGGTCCGGGGGCAGATTGGCTAAACTCGCTAGTAGAACTAGTTTACGTACAATCACTACTGGCCTCGGACGCTATTGCCTCGCTAACATAATGGGCGATTGAATTTTAGCGTTACGCATCTTATGAAGAAACCCTATTCACATTTGCATGTGTACGAGGACGTGTGTGTTGTTTGCAGAATCAGTCCGTCCTTCGACTTCTCCGCGCCGCACCCGTACTGCAGCGACGGGGTGTTGGTGATCGACGGCGTGCGGCTGCACGTGAGCAAGGCCTACCTGGCGCTCTACTCCCCCGTCTTCTCCACGCTCTTCTACGGCGAGTTCCGCGAGCGCGACCTCGACCAGGTGCCGGTGGAGGATGTGATTCTCGAGGAGTTCTTGGAGATGCTCCACGTGATCTACCCGTCGCATAAGCCGATCACAGGTATGTGTAGGAGTATGGGCCGAACTCGTGAACTTGATGTTTCAGTTATCGCTGAAGGGAATAGTGGCAGGAGAAACGCGAAAATTGCCGCTGATTGGTTTGCGTAGCGCATAAGGCGATAACAGGAACACGGATAATGGGCCGAACTCGTGAACTTGATGTTTTAGTTATCGCTGAAGGGAATATACCGGTAGGAGAAAGGCGAAAGTTGCCGTTGGTTGGAGTGCATGAGCGTGTATTGACCAGTGGCGCTAAGCTTCTGGGTGGTCGCGAGGTAACCGTGTGGTATTTGGTGTAAGCTTCTAGTCGAGAAGGAAAATTTGCCGAATGTGCCAGGGAATCGAACCCTGGACCTCTCGAGTTCCAGCCGAGCGCCTTAACCATTTGACTCACCAGGATGACCTCAGTCACACAATTTCCCACTAGATTGGTTCTGACGGCGTCGTCGATGTTGTTCAGTCATCTCTAAGAGCTCGCGACCAGCAGGAGCTCAGCGCAACTGGCCAATAAGTGCATGATTTGGCCAGATGGTATTGCAATTTAGCCTGAATTTTTACCTAAAATCTCTGTACAGGGGTGAGGAAGGATTGGAACTCCTGGCCGCGCTCGCTACCGCCTGCGCCATCCGCTCAGCCCGCGGTTAGAGTGTAAAGCACTACTTATGTATTTTTCTAGCGGAAAACGTGGAGTTTCTGCTGGAGCTGGCGGACAAGTTCGAAGTGTGTCACGTGATGGAGCAGTGCGAGCGCTTCCTGATGGGCACGGAGGAGATTCCGGTGGTGACGAAGCTGGTCTGGGCGGACCAGTACGGCCTGGCCAAGCTGCAGGACGTGTGCATACGCACGTTCAAGTCAACGGCGGATATCAAGAACCTGAAATCCACCGAGGAGTACAAGAACCTCAGCGACACGACGAAAGCGGCGCTCCTGGAGAAAATGTTCAAGCTCATGTGATTTCAGCTACTACGGACTGTATGATTCAGTATTAAGACATGTAACTCACAAGAGAAGCAGTTTGAAAAATTGGGCAGCCAGTGCGTGAGTCGAACACGCAGCGCAGTACGGGATTACGCCCCTCTTAGCGCACGACCCCATCTGACTGCACAGCTCAATTTCTCAAATTCCCACTCTTGTACATCGTCACCGGGCTTGCACACGCTGTGCTTACATGTCAATAGAGTACACCCGCGCTAAGGACTATTCCATCATGTCCTGCGCTACCATGTACGATTCAGTGTGCGGGGTAGGTGGGGCCGGGGGTGGGGGTAATTTGGACCACCCAACCTTTGTTATTCCAGTTCTAGGAAAGAAGAAAATTGGTGATCGTGGTATCTAAATCGTCATTGTGCGCTTGTGATTGTTGTTCACTTTTGCTGAGGATTCCCATCGCCCACCTACTAGTTGAGTAGGTACGAGGTTGAGTAGGTGAGTACGGTTGAGTACGGTAAAGGTGAGCCCGAATTATTCCGCACTGTAAAAACCGTGCTGTGCAGAAAGCTGTGGTAAAGTTTGGCGCCACCTTTCATACCACCACGTGACTACCATGGCGCGTTCACAAGACGTCCGTAAATCCGTCCGTTCGTCAACCCATAATGTGTTCGTCCGTCCGTCAACCAATATGTTTGACGAACGGACGGACGTACGGATTTACGAACGTCTGGTGAACGCGCCACCACCCTGCTAAAACTATCAGCGAGTGTTCGAGAGGTCAATGCTTGATGGCTGTCTGTTGCAGTTTGTCTTTTAGGAATGTGTATTGTACGGTAATGCATGCGCCTTGCGCTCTAATGAGTCGTGTTTCGGAGCCCACACGGAAAAGTTCCCAATGGAACAACCCCGGGGGCCGAACGACGACTCATTATTGTACAGGGAGCTTTAGTCGCGATATTATTATTCTCACAAATTGGCTGGCGTGTCTGGGTGGGATGTTATGCCTACGTATGTACACACGAGTTCGACTGAGTGATGGACTGACATTGAACACAGCGTTTGTACATGTATTTTTTTATGCCAGTTTACACCAGTAATATTCCATTCCAACAATTATTTATGCACTTTACTGTTGTCTGCAATTTTTTGTGCATTTTGTACGTGTGCTACAGTGATCCTATCGTGTTGGTGACTGTGTGCAAGTTTGTCTGGCATTCAATTCTTTATCACTCACTACCAGAAATAATTAATCGCGTCTA